>JAHRHZ010000086.1:11819884-11913672 GCA_024137785.1 Ginglymostoma cirratum | reverse complement strand
ATTATTTTTCTGATGAAGGGTTTAGGCCCGAAACGTCAAGTTTTCCTGCTCCTATGATGCTGCTTGACCTGCTGTGTTCATCCAGCCCCATGCTTGTTATCTTGGAAGAACAGTGATATCTCGGGGTTGTGGCGCTGCAGGACATTACAGTAATAGGAGGGAATAAATCAACAAAGAATGGATTTGAGAATTTCAGAGGAGTTTGAAGTTTATGGAGGTGGCTGATGCAGAATTTCTGACAGTGTTAGCATGGAGCTGTCTGAAGGAATACTGTTTCTATATTCCCACATTTTATGTGCGAGAGTCAGCTGGAGCTGGGATGATTTCCCTCCGCTTTATCCTGTAGTAATATTGGTGACCTGTAGGTGTCACTGCACACCCTCAAAAACTCCACTAAGTAAAATACAAACTATGTAGTAACCTATGAAGGACAGAATAATGGTAGACTCAACCTGTTAAGTCCTTCTTTCTAATGCAGCATGCACATAATAATACCACTGATCCCTCTGAGATTTTTAAAAGGGTGCACTTTTTGTTCAAAATATTACTCAGATTTACACATTTGAGAAGAAAGTCACTGGAAAATTCATTTTACAGAATTAATGTTGTCTTAAATTTTTGGCCATTGTGTGCCTATTTCTTTCTACAGGACACCCAGTGAGCTCTTGGTTTATATAGTTTGCCAGTCGCTTGTCCACCCAGGGTTGGAAAATTGCAGATTGCCATGTGTCCCGAGGTTGACCCCTCATTAAAATCAAGGAGAGGTTTTGGGGCACTGGGTAGCAATCCACGCCTCTAGACCAGAAACTCTGTGTTCAAGTCTAAAACCAGGGCTTGATGGCCGTGGAGGGTACATACATAACAGGTTAATTGTCAATCTGTAAAATCCTCATGATACACCTAAGGCAAGTGTTAACAGCAGGAGTGTTTCCTAGTCAGCCAGAACCGTGTCCCATAAAGGTCTGGTCACTGCTCCCACACCCCACACCCCACCACCTCCATTAAAATAAGCTCTATGTCAAATTACTCCCTCACCTCAAAGAGGTATTAGTGAGTGAATGATGAAACTCAATGAGTTGGGACAGTTTCAGGAGAAAGCCTTTAAAGGTGCTGACCAGATTACAAAGGTGCCTTGTAATTTTTCCGCAGGAGTCCCATGTGTAAAATAGATGGAAAATGTCACAGGGAAGGGGAAAAGAGACTCACATTGTCCAAAGTACCTTAATAAAGCGAGGCGAGCAGGAGGAAAACTGTCGAATTTCTACTGGTTCGTCTTCATTGGTGTCATCCTCATCGTAAGAATTGACATGGTGGTATCGATCAGAGCGAGCTTCACAGAGACAGAGTGGCATCATTTCAGAGTCACAGTGAAGTTGTGAAATCCCACAATTTCCACCCATTTACCCAATTGTCCATGGCTTTGTGCTCAATGTTCTTTCTGATTGTGATTGTCCTGGACAACAATCCACCCAGCACCCTAACACTACCCACTCAGTCTGTATTTACTGCTACTATACAAACAGATAAAGTAGGAGGTTGCTTAACAGTGGGTAGAGGGTAGCCTCTGAACACACACACACACACACACACACACACACACACCCCCGCCAACAGCTTCCTCCTTGATAAAGGCACGTCTCCTGTGTCCTACGTTTCTCTGAGCAGCAAGGTCAAGTTGAGGCTCTCGATAGTAAGGTCAATCCATGGACCCTGTCTCTAGTCTGCCCTGTTATGTACTATTGAATCTCATAATCTGGTCTCATAAAATTCAGAGTTTATAAAGGCATCCCACCTCCTGGCTTTTTCCCACCATTCCTAGCCCCCAGATTTGCTTAGAAAAAAAACACTTGCTGTCAAAGTAACTTGTGTCTTCTTCTGACTCCAGGTGGGGAATGAATTCTGCCTTTTGACGCAGCAGGCTCGTCCAGTCCAGGTCTTTGAAGAAACCATGTTGCTTGACTTCATAGGTGCCTCCTACAGAGAGAAGAGAAATGTGGTTAGGACAACACAAGCTGTGAAATGTCCAGGTGATATGGGCATTGGGAACCTAAACATGCTCGACAATGGTTATTGTTCGAATCCTCACTGACTCTTCCTCATTTTCATTCTTTTATCAATTTTGCAATATGAGCTGGAAATGACTTGTGGACTTTGGTACAGCTTGTGGTAAAAGGAAAAGAACAGACCAAACAAGCTTTATTTGTTTGTGAGGCCAGGCCTTGAGGCTAATTGCAGGCTGAGCCTAGATGAAAAAGGCTCCAACAGTCACAGTGATACCAAGAAGAGCCTTATGCTTAAAAAGAGCACAGAAGTTGGCGATTAAAGTGATCGGTGCCGGGGAATTGGTTCTGGCAAGTCTGGAAGAGACTCCATCTTCAAGCAGATGGCTGTTGTTTAATGTTAATTGATGCCTCAAGAAGAGTCGATTAGTCTATCAGGATGGAATTAAAATTAGTTTTTTGAACTATGTTTTCTGACAGATAGTTCTGGGCTGCTGATGGGACAGCATAAAGATTTGAAAGCTCCCTATTTGGTCTGACACACCAGCTTCAAGAAGCCAAAAGTGTAGAAAGTTGGTTTAGAAGTATTGTTGCCTTTCCATGGATGAACTGAGAAGGTGACCCTGATCAACATTTCAGAGAAAACAGCCATAGTATCCACATTAATGCCCCTGAAACACCACATTGTGAAAACCATGTAAGTAATATGGTTACTTTTGCTATTTTATTTTATTCCTTAATTATGTTTGTTTGTCTGTATGTCTTCTTTGTGAATGGGGGCTAAAAACAAATATTTCAGATTTAAATCTCAGACATTAATCTGCTTGCCATGTTTTTAAGTTTCCTCTCTGCTAAAGTTATTGTATATTTAATAAATAGTTAAATCTTTTGCTTAAGATAGAAAACCAATGTCAGGAAATTAATTATTCACAAAGTCTGGGATTGGTTATTCAAAAGTCTGGTCAGGGACCACTGGAGTGAGTATTTTGGGGTCATCAGTGGTTTAGTTTTACTGTGTTGTGAATACAGAGGTAGAAAGACTGATTTGATTCGACTGTTTCTGTGTCATAACACTTCAAAGAACTCTGATGATTTGAAGTAATAGTATTTAGCTAAATCTAAATACAACAAAACGACCAGAATTCGTATTGAACGTACCTTGAGTAGGCTGAAGTAACAGCTCAGCTTTAATGTACATATTGGGAAGAGAATATTAAAGCCAATTTTATGAATCAATACTCCCAGATGATTTAGACAATGATCTCTATTGTTCACACTAATTTCTATGTACATAGGCAACTTGTGTGTGGAAACAACCTTGTATCAAGCCTTCCACTTATTATTTGAGAGAGGACTGTCACCAGCTCATTGAGGTTGCAAACATAAATGGTTTTCCAATTCACTTTGTCGATGGGAGGTCACTAACAACTTCAAAAGCAGGGCCCTAACCTCCTCCCCTGGAGTGCAGCATTTCTCCAACATTAAACATCCAGCAGCCTTTTAGCTCATTGAGATAATAGTCACTGCTAGACAAATGTGCCTCTGATTTTTGCTGAAATGCTGGACTCAGGGATACACTTCCATCTCAATTGCCATTAACATAAAAATTGCCAATTTGAACTTCTTTGTGCCTCAGCCTCTTTAATGACATTGCAGCAATTCAGTCTCAGCAGCACACACTTAGCACAATCTATATTGCAACAAAAGTGATTAGATTTCCAAATTATGCTGAGTTGGCCCATGAAATTTGGCAGTGGATGGATCTGATTTAATGTGATGAGCATTACAAAGAAGGTGATTACCAAAACGTGTTATACTTGCATCAGAGATGTTATCAAATGACAGTTAACAGTGAGTGGAAGCTAGTTGTAATGGGAGTGAATGGAAGGGTTGGATTCATTAGCCTACTATACAACCACAGTGAATGGGAGAAATTTGACCCATTCATTCGATACACAACCACAGTGAATGGGAATAATCTGGCACCTTGTAACTTTATGGAGCTAGAGTGAAATGAAATGCAGTTTCATCCACTGATATTGTGCACAAATGGACTGATTGGCAAGTAGTTTGACTTTGGAACATTTTCATTTGTCAAGTGAAATAAATTTGGAAGAATTTGAGATATTGGCATTGCATTTAAGGAAAATGAATGTGAAGTGATCATTACATTAACATTATGTATAATAGTAGTTAGAAAGATGGCTGAATTGTAATTGGACCTGCCTTATAAATACTGTGGCTTGCAAGAGTGTTTGGGAACTCTGGGATAAGTAACTCACCTTCTGACTCCTCAAAGCCTGTCCACTATGTACAAGGCACAAGTCAGGAGTGTGATGGAATTCTCCCTATTTGCTCCAATAACACTCAAGAAGTTCAGCACCACACAGGAGAAAATAATCTGCTTCACCAGCACCCCATGCAGCACATTAAACCTTCATTCCCTTCACCACCAACACACAGTGGCAGAAGTGTGTACCAGCTACAGGGTACATTGCAGTAACTTGCCATGGCTCCTTCAACAACTTCGTGTAAATATGTGACATCAGCCACCTAGAGGGACAAGGCAAGCAGCTGTATGGGCCACCAACACTTGCAAGTTCACCTCCAAGTTACATATCATTCTTGGAACCATATTGCCATTCATTCATTCTTTCTGGGACAAAAGCTTTGGAATTCTGTCTAGATGGTACCACAGGCACTAGACTCATGGCCTGTAACAGACCAAGAAGGTAAATTACTAGCATCCTCTCGAGGTCAACAGGATGGGCAACAAATGCTGGTCATGCTAGCAACATCATACTCTGGGAATGCAAAATACAGGTATTTAGGTAGTGCGCCAACAATCAAAACAAATACATGTACTTATATCATACTTTTCACACCCAAAGGACATTTCAAAGTGTTTTACAGCTGATGACACACATTTCAAGTGTTGTAGTGTTTGCACATAGGAAATGCTGCAACCAATTTGCACACAGTAAATCCTTCCAATGAATGCCACAATTATTGGATTTTCTGGTCTTTTGTGATATCGACTGAAAAATAAACATTGGTCTGGATGCTGACAAGAACACCTAGCTGTTCTCGAAAACTGTCCATATGATCTTCTACATTAAACCTAACAGACAGGTAGGACATCAGTTTAACAACTCATCTGAAAGACAAGGCATCTCCAAAAATTCAGCATTCTCACATGATCTCAATAAAGTGTTAATCTTGATTTATTTATGTTCAAGGTTAGATAGAGTTTTGATCAACAGTGGATTCAAGGCTTGTAGGACCAGACAGGAAAATGGAATTGAAGCCACGATCAAATCAATCATGATCTTATCAAAAGACAGAGCAAGATCAAGGGGCCGATGATCCTTTGTGACTCAGAGATGATGGTGCAATCAACTGAGCAGTGGCTGGCAAATTGGAAAGATTGGTACAAGGGAGTAAATGGAAAGGATATGATATTGTAACATTGCATAGAGTGGAAGATGTCTGGTACATTAGTTTTGTATTAGCTGCACAAGGTTAAACTGGGTAAAGGCCTCACATTGACATTGTGTACAATGAAAATAAGTGGTGTCATTCAAAAAGGTCATAATTCAAAGAATGAGATGTCTTGGCGGAGATTTACTCATCCCCAAATAAGACAGGACTTGAATTGGGAGTGGTTAAGCCCCTGAAATGTGAATGTACTTTATTTCCTGGCAATGACAACCTTGTTGAAGACGTTCAAAAAGTAAATTTAACAAGTTATATAAAAAACACATAGGATAAAAAGGGCTTTTACAGAAAGAATACCTTGAGTGGTCATTTTTATCATGTCAGGTCAGGGTGAATGTGTACCAGTGGTGAATCAACTGTGCGTCACCTCATCTCTTCCAGGAATGTTAGTTCAATGAATAATTCAAAATGCATAAAGACAAAAATCTTTCTACATTAAAACAGTGACTGCACTTCTGAAGCACTTTACTGGCTATAAGGCACTTTGGGACATCTTGAGATGATTAAAGGTGTTATTCAAACACAAGTTCTTCCTTATGTTAAAGTTATGCCAAGAGCAATTTGGAATGATTGAAAGAATGGATGGTCATCATTTCCAATCTCAGTTTTGAAGAGTGATGACAGATATGCAGCAGAATGACAGAGGGAGAGAGAGAGAGAGCGGAAAGGCTCTGCTCCACAGACACATAGAGTCGCTACAGCACAGGTAGAACCATTCAGCCCCTTGGGTCTGCACTGACCTTCCGAAGATCATCCCACCCAGACCCACACCCATCCCCATAACCCTGCATTTCCCATGGTTAATCCACTAGCCTGCACATCCCTGGATAGTCTGGGGCAACTTAGCATGGCCAGTCCACCTAACCATCCTCCACACTATGGTCCCATTCACGTTGTGGTTACCTACCTGTCCCCAGTCTGTCCAATGGGTTTGGCTGCAGAAGACAGGAAATAAGGTGTTGAGCATCTGCTGGGAGTGCCTCATCACCATCAGGCCACATTATATCATCTGGAAACAAAAGGCAGTGTAAGAAACCAGAAAGGAGTAGCATTTGCCCCTAATGCCCTTTGTATTATTACTTTTTTTGAAAATATTTGTGACTATTTGCCTCAAATCCCACTTGAAGCCTCTCATTCCAATATAGTGTTGGCACTCTATTTCCAATTCAGTGGTTTATGAAAAAAGATAATTTCTTTGGAACTGTGGTGAGTGTAATTGTCGAGGAATCCTGCCTTTCACCCATCACGGACTATTTGTTTTGTCCTTACCTCCCTTCCCCCACCCCAGTGCTTCCCAAACTTTTTGCCCACTGTGACCCCATTTTGAGCTTTGAAAATTGTCATAAACCCTCAGCAATAAGACCTTTGAGAGCAGGAAGTGGGGGGTCGCAGCAGATGGGTTGGTAGTGGTGTTGTGCCTGCACAGTACGGGCTGGAGGTAGAGGCATGAGACAGTGACAGTAGTGCTGAAGAGCCCTGAGGGTGCTGGGTGGGGACCTGTGAGAGTGGGGCAGGAGCTGAAAGAGCAGGAACACAGCTAATGTAATTCAGCCAGAACTCCACAGCACCTGTTACTGACTCATGATCCCACAATTTCAACGTGGACCCATGTGGCAACCCCTACTTTGGGAAGCCCAGCTCCACCCTCTCACTGCCTCCTGTACTGTATACCCCTCTAATCTTTTACCACACTCTGATGGAAGATCATCAGCCTGAAACATTAATGCTGTTTATCCCCCCACAGGATCCCCAGGTCTGCTGAGCATTTCCAGCCCTTTATTTTTAATTTCAGATTATTATATTAACCAAAGTTATTCTGCTTCAGGACAAGTAGCATCCTCCTTCCCGGGATTTGTGAAGGAACAATGACTTCTCCATGAGGTACAGTACATCTTGCCACAGGTTTCCTGTTCCATTAATTAGCTGTAGGAATTCAGGCTCTGAATGATCTTCAGACATGTTTGTTGTGCATTAACTGCTGGTAATTACCAATTTTATTTTTGCCTTCCAATTGTATTTATCCTTTCAAGAGGACAGCAACAAGATGTTGAACAAGCTTACAAGATAGCAAGGCCTGCAATGGAGTTTGACATAGTTCCCTTTTAAGCCTTGTCACATTCCAACAGGAGTTGAGTTTCTGTTTGTGCAATAAACTTCATTTTTTTAAGATTTAATTAAAGTGAAGTAAAGTCACCATAGTCCCAGCGAACCATAGGACTAAATAGAGATGATAGAGATAGAAACAGAGATAGAGATGACTAGTGGTGGTTTTACCTGAGGGTCACCACACCTCAGACGAGGGGAGAGGTTGGGAAGGAGAGCCCTTCGTGGTAACCTCAGCTGGTGCAGGAAGAGGTGGCTAATAAATCCTCAAAGCCAGCACCTTAAGACAAACACCCACTTAATTATCGACAGACCCAATTACTCATCTCCAAAGCTATAAAACAACTCGAACATGCATCATTAGGTCAAGAATATTTACCTAATTTTTGGACAGGCATTTTATCTTTTCACCTTGGGCCAGGAATATCCAAATATTTTTGGCTTTGTGCCCTCAGACATAATAAATAAAACTGAGATCTGTTTTTTCTTCCATTTGTACACATTCCTGAGCATTAAGAAATTTTGGTGTTCCGAACAGGTATTTGTTAATGCATAGGGAAACAATACCAGGAACAATCCAATATGAATCTAACTCTATCCCGCAGTCAAAATTCAAGCCAATTGAGAGATACGTATTGAGTGGCCTGAACTTCAAAGGTCATGTTATTGCCAGGGTCCACAGTTCTAACAACCACAGTTTAAACACCCTTGCCCAAGATTATACAATGTAGCATAGACACAAACATTGTGGGAGGGTCATTGGATCTGACTGGATTCCAAACCTACCACTGATGACCTGGCCAAACAATTCCTCAGGCGTGTCACCAAAGAAAGGGACACACCCCACCAGAAATTCGTACAGTATAATACCCATTGCCCACCAGTCGACCGGCTTCCCATATCCCTGTCGCACGATGACCTCCGGGGCAATGTACTCAGGAGTGCCACACACCTGCAACAAAACAGTCAATGTCAGAATGTATTGAAATCAGCTACTTTGCACTGCTTCTGCATCGCTTCCCCTCAACCCACAACCCTGCCTCACGTCACTTACCATTGGCAATTGTACCTTCGGCTATAAGGCCCCACTCTCTTCTCTAAACCTCTCCACCTCACTCTCATCCAATTAAGTCCGTCCTTATTCAATTGACCAGGCCTTTCAGTATATCTCTTCATGCTAACTTCTATAGCTAGGTATCCATTTTTCTGCCCTGTTTGTGAAGGGACGTGGGATGTTGTTCTAAATTAAAAGCAACCTGCTGTGAATACTTTTGGTGGAGAAACAACATGATTGAAGGTCTTATGAGGATATCAGCCAAGGTAGTTTATTTAATTCAGCATTATTGTTTGTCTAGTATGCATTAATTCCCAGTACACCTCAGCTCTGAGTATAATTATCTGTGAGCAGATGGAGTTCAATATGAAGTCATATACTATGGATCTAACATAGATAGATTATATAGTATGTTCTAAATGGTGAAAAGCTGCAGAGGCAGAGAAATTTACACTTCAAGACACACAAATAGAAAGACAGACTTGCATTTATATATCCACAAACATCGATGTCTCAAAGCGCTTTGTAAATTTTGAAATATTTTTGTAATGTAGGAAACATGGCAGCCAAATCTCAAACAACAAGCTCCCAGAAACACATAACCAGTTCATCTGTTTTCCTAAAATAAATAAATAAATTGCTGGAGAAACTCAGCAGGTGTGGCATTTGTGGAGAGAGAAACAATGTTTTAAGTGCAGTAAATTTCTGAAAAGAGAATCAAAATGTTAACTCTGTTTCACTCTCCATAAATGCTGCCAGATCTGCTGAATTTCTCCAGCATGCTCGGAGTTTGTTTCAGATTTGCAATGCAGTATTTTATTTTTATACCTGTTTTTCTGCTTTTTGTTTTGAGGAATAAACATCAGCCAGCACAGCATGGGGAATGCACATGCTCTTTTTTGAAATAGGAGCATGTGATTATATTCACCTAACCCAGTGCATGGGACCTCAGTTTAACATTGCATCTGAAAGGCAGCACCCTGACAGTGCAGCACTTCCTGGGTACTGCACTGAAGTGTCAGCCTTGATATTTGAGCTCAAGAATTGGAGTGGAATTTAAACAAGGAACTTTGTGAGTCAGACAGAAAATCCTACCAAAACTGACGCTGTTAAAACTAAATCACGAAAAAGCTAGCGGACACATACAAAAATAATTTTAAAACCTACTGAATAACAGCATGTTGTTTGGGAACTTAACACCTCAATGATCAATCTGTTCTTAGCTAAGAAAGAACATGTGAACGATCCGTATAAAGTACAGATGATCTTCTGGTATTATTATAGCCTATTTAATTACTTAATTGCAGTATGATACTGTTTTCAATTGCCTCGTTTTCCAATTTCAGCACCTAGTTAATAAGTAAACTAGTCTTCATTGAGCAGATTGTTTCAATGGAGCCAGCAGAATCAGAGAATTGGGAGTTTCATTGAGAAATTTCAATTAAGGTAGGGCGCACAAAGATTGAAAGGAACAGTGTATGATGACTAACTTTACAATTATAGAAGTTTATAAAATCATGAGGGACATGGAACAGAGTGAATAGCAAAGTTCTTTTCCCCAGGGTGGGGGAGTCCAATACTAAAGGGTTTAAGGTGAGAGGGGAAAGATTTAAAAAGGACCTAAGGGGCAACTTTTTCATGCAGAGGGTGCTGTGTGTATGGAATGAGCTGCTAGAGCAAATGGTGGAGGCTGGTATAATTACAACATTTAAAAGGCATCTGGATGGGTACATAAATAGGAAGGGTTTAGAGGGATATGGTCAAATGCTGGCAAATGGGACCAGATTTATTTAGGATCTCTGGTTGGCATGGATGAGTTTGACCAAAGGGTCTGTTTCCTTGCTGTACAACTCTGTCATCCTATGGCTCTAATTATTCCTGCTGTTGGCTTAGTAAAATCAGTTGTGTGATAAAACTGGTGTAGCACCTCATCCTATGAGTTTTCCAATCAAAGTATTAGAACATAGGGGGATGATAAGTAAGTCTGTGGATGACATACAGTTTGGCCGGTGATTAACAATGAGGATATAATTGTATTGGTCAGGTGAGCAGATCAATGGCAGATGGAATTTAACCATGATAAATGTGAAGTGTGGCAATTTGCAAGACGCATCAGGACAAGGGAGTACTCAATGAATGACAGGACACTAGGAGGCTCAGAAGAAGAGAGGGATTTTGGGCTGCTTGTCCACAGATCCCTGAAGGTGGCAGGACAGGTTAACAGGGTAGTTAAGAAGACATATGGGGATGCTTGCCTTTATCAGTCGAGTCAGAGATTATAAGATCATAAACTGTGTCTTAACCATAGTTCTGTACAGCGCCAGCTGTACTGGGAGGTTATGCTGGAGCTGTACAGAACTATGGTTAAGCCACAGCTGGAGTACTATGTCGCTATATCTATAGCAAGGATGTGATTGTATTGGAGGGGGTGCAGAGGAGATTCACCAGGATGTTGCCTGGGATTGAGAATTTCAGCTATGAAGAGATGCTGGATAAGCTCAGGCTGTTTTTGTTGGAGCAGAGAAGGCTGAGAGGGGACTGATAGCGGTGTAGAAAGCTATGAGGATTAGAAAGCAGCTGTTATCGTTAGTTGAAGGGTCAAGAACAAGGGGATGTAATGTTAAAGTGAAAGGCAGGAAGTTTAGAGGAAATGAGAAAAAGCCCAGAGGGTGATGGGGGTCTAGAACGCACAGCCTGGAAGGGTAGTTGAGGCAGGTAACTGCACAACATTTAGAAAGTACTTCAATAAGCACTTGAAATGTCATAACATCCAAGGCTATGGGCCAAGAGTGGAAAAGTGGGATTAGAGTAGCTGGTAACGTACTTTTGGCAGATTTGGAGGGGTGAACCTGTATGACTCCAGTGCAATTGACCCCAAAGGTATGTGGAAATAATTGAATGGTATCAATATCATTCACAGAAGCCACTAACAAATAAGATGATAAAACACAATAAAAATGGCATTTGACATTTCTATCTCATTCCCACCCCAACCCATTGTGGGGTGCATGTGTGCCCCAGGTACTGCAGCAGTTCCAAAAAGCAGCTCAACGTCACCTTCTCCAGGGCAGACAAAAATGGGTAATAAATGCCGGTCCAGCCAGCAAAACCCTCACATCTCAAGAAATATTAAATTTACAGCATTACTCAGCTCTTCTATCAAAATAGTTCTGAATTACTTTTAATGATTTTCCAAACTGATGTCCTTCTCTGTTCGCTGAACCTAAAATCTGTCCAAATCAATTTTTTCAATGTCTTGGCTGAGACAGTAATACTGCTGATTGCTCCTGAGACTGGCTCATACAGACCAGCGCCAGATTGATAGGGGATTGTGGCAGTCAGTGGTTACAATATAATTAAAAGGAGCATGAGAGCAGAAAAGCTATAAGTCTTGGTCATGGATTTATCACTGCTCAAGTATGTTGTAAAAATGGGACAGCTATCCCTTCACTATATCAATCCAACACTGAGTATAAGGGACAGCTTTCAATGGAACACCAGGAAGGGGGATAGCTGAGTGGTGCAATGTGTTAAAGAAAGCACTTGTGTTTATGAAGCATATGTCCTAAATTCAGGATGCTTCCAAAGTGCCTTCCTGACAATGAACTACTTCTGAAGCACAGTCACTGTCGTAAAATGTAGAAAATGCAGCAGCCAATTTATGCACAGCAAACTGATAATGGGTCTAGATAATCCAGTTTTGTCATTTTGGCAGAGGGTCAACTATTGCCCAGAAATGGTGCTGGGTGATCGTTCATGTCCACCTTAGAGGGCAGAAGAAACCGAGGTTTAATGTCTAACTTGAAGGATGGCACTTCTGATACTGCAGTATTCCCTCAATGTCCTACTGAAAGTGTCAGCCTAGATTTTCTGCTCAGGTGACCAGAGTATGTCATTATCTTTTCACCGCTAGGATTTGGTTTGAATCTAGTTCTGGTCCACTGATGACTTTAAGGATTCTTGTTAAATAATTTTACACAGTCACATCCCAGTTTCTATCACAGAGTCTCCCAAAATTTGAGACAATCCCACACTAATCTAGAAAACTCACAAAGAGTAGATGGATAAGAATTTGAAGATTTTGTTCAGATACTCTCAACTGAAGTTTAGATCAATGAAAGAGTTTGCTGATAATAACCTGAGGGAGCTCTACTCAACATACAACCATGATGTATCTGAGCTGAAACAAACACAGGGAATGCTGGAGAATGCCTTTTTTCACAGGTTATGGTCACAGGGCTATATGGTTGTAGATTCAGTTCGGAAGAAAAGTCATTTTGAATTTGAAACTTTAACTTTTTTCTCTCTGCAAGACCTGCTGGGTTTTTCTTGCATTCTGTGCTTTTTTTTTTCAGATTTCCAGCAACCATAGTATTTTGCTTTTATTTGTAGCTGAGATGAATGTGTCGTCAGTGGAAAATATCTTTCACAGGATAAGGCTAAAATCCCTAATCCTTATTCAGGCAAATAAATAAAAGCAAGTATCTTATATCCTGACCTGCTTGTCCAGGAATTCCCGGGCATCCTTTTCGATGTGACCCTCGTAGAGGTTTGTGGTAAGGCTCATAAGACCAATCTTTGAGAGGCCAAAGTCTGTTAGCTTAATGTGCCCCATCGATGTTATCAAGAGACTGTCAAGCAAGAAGAACACAGCAAGTGATTTAACAAAGCAGATGGAGAGTCCAACAAATGAACTGGTGACAATTGGCCTTGTGTCTTGAGATGAATGGATTGGAAGCTCATTAGAATTTTTTGTGAAATTGAAAAAGTCTATACATCTCAAAAATATTAATGGACAGTTACCTTCAGTTTCTCAATGAACACATGGTTATCATTGTCAACTCAAGTTAAACATGTTCCTGGAGGTTATATCATGTGCTTTCTCATCTTTAACTTCCTCACCCAGTCAAACTACATTTGTACCCACCCCCATATCCCACAACAACCACCTCCCAAAATAATATCCACAATCTGATGAACAAACGTGTGCCACGATGAATGACAAAAACTCAATTTTTTAAAGGCTCAGTGATCTTTCCCCTATTGTTGCTCACAGCAATGTCCCAGATATTAATCTGCAAGACAGGAAACTATAGGCTGGTTAGCCTGACCTCAGTCATTGGTGATATTTTAAAGTCTATTATTGTGGATGAGATTGCAGAGTACTTTGAAGTGCATGGTAAAATAGGGCTGAGTTAGTACAGCTTCATCAAGGGGGGAGGTCATGCCTCACAAATCTGTTAGCATTCTTTGATGAGGTAACAAACAAGTTAGACATAGAAGAGCCAGTGGACATGATCTATTTGGATTATCAGAAGGCTTTTAACAAGGTGTAACACAGGAGGCTGCTAAATAAGATAAGTGCCCAAGTTGTTAGAGGTAAGGTACTGATATGGCTAGAGGATTGGCTGACTGACAGAGACAGAGACTAGTGATGAAATGGTCTTTTCCAGGATGGCAGATCACAACTATTCACATTATGTGTTAACAGTTTGGACAAAGGGATTGAGAGCATTCTTGCTAGGTTTGCAGATGACACAAAGATAGGCAGAGGACACAGGTAGTGTTGAAGAAGCAGGAAGCTGCAGAAGGACTTGGATGTCTAGGCGATTGGGCACAGAAGTGGTAGATGGAATACAATATGGGAAAATGTGAGGTTGTGCACTTTGGTAGGAAGAATAGAGGCATAAACTATTTTCAAAATGGGAAAAAGCATCAGAAAATCTGAAACACAAAGGTACTTTGGAGTCCTAATACAGGATTCTGTTAAAGTTAACATGCAGGTTCAGTTGGCAGTTAGGAAAGCAAATGCAATGTTAGCATTCATTTCAAGAGGGCTAGAGTACAAGAGCAGGGAGGTACTGCTGATGCTGTATATAGCTTTGGTCAGACCACATTTGGAATATTGTGAGCAGTTTTGTGCCCTGTTTCTAAGGAAGGATGTTCTGGCTTTGGAGGAGGCCCCAGAGGATGTTTACAAGTATAATCCCAAAGATGAAGAGTTTATCATATGAGGAGCAATTGAGGACTTTGGGTTTGTACTCAATGGAGTTTAGAAGGATGAGGGGGAATTTGATTGAAACTTACAGAATACTGAGAGGCCTGGATAGAGTGAACATGGAGAAGATATTTTCACTAGTAGCAGAGGCTGGTACCTGAGGACTCAGCCTCAGAGTAAAGGGATGATCCTTTAGAACCGAGATGAGGCGGAATTCCTATAGCCAGAGGGTGGCTAATCTGTGGAACTCATTGCTAGAGCAGGCTCCAGAGGCCAAGTCATTGAGTGCATTTATGACAGAGGTAGATAGGTTCTTTTGGTAAGGGGATCAAGGGTTATGGGGAGAAAGCATGAAAAGGGGGTTGAGAAACATACCAGCCATGATTGAATGGTAGAGCAGACTAGATGGGCCGAATGGCCTAATTCTGCTCCTATGGTGAATCCAGGTGGATGGTGTTTTTTGTGCACATAGGGTGTTTCCCATTAAATACATGACCCATTTAGTTAAACAATACCTGATTAATATTAACCTCAAAGTAAACTTCACTCTGACAGGAATGGGTGACCCAAACTTACTTGTCAGGTTTTAGGTCTCGATGGACAATGCCATAATTATGTAAATATTCCAAAGCCAGAACAGTTTCAGCAAAATACATCTGGGCCAGGTCCACAGGCAATGCACCAATATTTTTCAGCAATGTTGCACAGTCACCTCCTGCAATAGACAAAATGGTAAAATATGTTAATTACAACAACAGGTTGCGTAGACTGTATTCCCTCAAATCGTGAGGGGCATGGATAAGGTGAATAGCCAGCATCTTTTTCCTAGGGTGGGCATGTCCAAAACCAGAGGGCATAGGTTTAAGGTGAGAAGGAAAAGATTCAAAAAGGACCCTAAGGGGCAACTTTTTCAGGCAGAGAGTGCTGTGTGTATGGAATGAGCTGCCAGACGAAATGGTGGAGGCTGGTACAATTACAATTTAAAAGACATCGGATGGGCACATGAATAGGAAGGGTTTAAAGGGATATGGGCCAAATGCTGGCAAGTGGGACTAGGTCAGATTGGGATGTTTGATTGGCATGGACGAGTTGGACCGAAGCGACTGCTTCCATGTTGTATGACTCTATGACTCTAGGTACAAAAGATCAAGGAATGATATTTTCAAGGTTTGATGACAATTGAGGGTGATGTATTTTCGCGAGAGAAATCAGATCAACTGGTAATATTGAGGGAGACAAAGGAGGAAACAAACTGACAGCTTAGGAAGCACAAGAAGTATAAGATTTGGGAATAACACCAAGATGTTGGGCATTCTCAAAGACCATGAGTATTAGAGGGCCATGTTCACTGATGTTGCTGAGCATGGCATTTAAAGAAGCAGCGAATGAATAAGTGAATGTAGAAATGTGAAGAACAGGGGAGTTATTTCCGGTGTCCTGATCAACATCTATCCCTCAATTAACATCACTAAAAAACGAATAATCTGACCATTATAGCCTGAAGTCCTGAACAAATGGGTATATCTTTCAAATTGGAACAAGGCTGTTCAAGAGTGAAGTCAGGAAGCTCTTCATTATCTTAAGGGTACTGGGAATTAAAAATTCTTCAGTCCTCCTTGTCCCCACCCAATAGGATTGAGGTCGGCATACAATGAAAAATTTCACACCCAAGGCTGATAGCTTTTGTTTAATCAGTGAGGAGTACAGAAGTGAGGCAGGTTAAGATATTAATCAAATCGAGAAATGGAACAGGTTCAACGGGCTGAATAACATTAGCCTAACAGCTCGGGTTGTGATTAGTGCAACAACTGAAAGTTAGTAACACATACTTGCATGAAAAAGCCCTGGATGCTGGATACTGAGTGATATCAATATTCAATAATTTTGCAGGTTACACTGCCAGGGCTTCATTCCAACTACATAAACTGCATTTGATTACATAAGCTGGGCTACAATGGAATTTTTAATTCCTACATAAACTATAAGATTTCTCTTACAAAGATTAAGGTGGTGGATAGAAGAACAAATTTAGCTGAACACCAGAGCACTGTGCATGAAGAAGGTACATCATTGTGGGCAGCACAGTGGCTCTGTGGTTAGTACTGTTGTCTCACAGCGCCAGGGACCTGGGTTTGATTCCGCCCTTCGGTGACTGTGCACACATTCTCCACTTATGTGTGTGGGTTTTTTCCCACAGTCTAAAGATATGCAGGTTAGGTGGATTGGCCATGCTAAGTTGCCCACAGTGTCCAGGGATGTGCAGAATAGGTGGGTTAGCAATGGGAATTACAGGGATAGGGTAGGGGGTTTTTCAGAGGGTTAGTGAGGTCTGAATGGCCTAGTTCCACACTGTAGGGATTTTATTTGCATACAACTAGTTTTGGACCACTTACATCAACATGAATGTAAATATTTGCTTTGACAGACCCAGGGAAATGGCAGCCCAGGTTTTCAGATTCCAGACCTGCACCTCACCCCCTCTTCTTCTGGGGAGAAAACAGCCACTCCCTGGCAATCCGTAGGTGGATAGCTTGTTTAGAATATCCTTTGGTGAAAAAGGATATTTGGCCCATCAATTCCATACACTCAGAATAACAACTATCTCTCCCTTCCCCCCCCACAAAACCAGCAATCTTTTAAGTAATTGCAGGTCTCCAAAATCCTAACTTTCATCCATTCCCATGGAAAATATTTACACATTTATTGATATTGATACAATTGTTCAAGTATATTTCAGTGTTTATCCTCCACTGCGCTTTCACCTTTAGAGTGCACTGGGTTCCAAAGATTAGGGATGGGACAGTGGACTGGCTCTTCTGTCACTCACCTTCCACATATTCCATAACCATGCAGAGGTGCCGTCTGGTCTCAAAAGAGCAGAACATACTGACAACAAAAGGATTCTCTGCGAAGGTAAGGATATCACGCTCCACAAATGCCTGCTGAATCTGGTTTCGAAGTATCAGGTTTTGTTTGTTTATCTTCTTCATGGCAAATCGTTGCCTTGTCTCTCTGTGCCTCACCAAGTAAACAGCACTGTAACAAAGCAAGGAACATTTCAAACGAGTTTCAACTGGGATTTGGGTTGTTTAGTCTTGCATCTGTCTAAAATGTTATTAAATTAATTTGCATCATTCTAACAAGGTATATCGAGGTTGTACAGGATGTTGGTGAGGCCGCTTCCGGAGTCCAGTTCTGGTCACCTTGCTATAGGAAGGATATTATTAAGCTGGAGTGGTTTCAGAGGAGATTTACCAGGATGTTGCCAGGAACGGAGGGTTTGAATTATAAGGAGAGGCTGGATAGAATGGATCAACACAGTGTGGAGCTGGAGGAACATATCAGGTCAGGCAGCAACAGAGGACCAGGAAAGCTGGCGTTTTGGGTTTACACCCTTCATCAGGACTGGACCTTTTCCACTGGAGGGTAGGAGGTTGAGGAGTGACATTATAGACATTTATAAAATCATGAGAGTTATAGATAAAGTGAATGGCAGGTGTCTTTTCCCTAGGGTGGGAGATTTCAAGACTAGGGGACATATTTTTAGGTGAGAGGAGAAAGATTTAAAAATAAGATGTGAAGGGCAACTTTTTTTTACACAGAGAGTGATTCCTGTTTGAAATGAACTTACAGAGGAAGTAGTAGATGTGGGAACAGTTACAAGACATTCAGATAAGTACATGAATAGAAAAGGTTTGGAGGGATATGGGCCAAGTGCAAGCAGGTCGGACTACTTTAGTTTAGGATTATGGTTGGCATGAACTGGTTGGAGCGAGTGGTCTTTTGCTGTGCTGTATGACTCTACAAAAGCTGTTCCCCTTAGCTGATGGTACAAGAATTAGGGGCAACAGATTTAAGATTCTGGACAAGAGGTGCAGCCAACAGCAGTGGCTTGGGACTTGCTGATAGAAGTGGTGACACTATATGATTTCAAAATGAAACTGGATGGGCGCTTAAGGTAAGTAAACTTGCAAGGGCTTCAAGGATAGAGCGGGGCAATGGGACCGAGTGGGCTACTCTCCAGAGTATGTACTCAATGGGCTGACTGACCTCTTTTAGTACATTAATGATCCTCTGACTCATTTCCTGCAACGTACATGTGCTCTTTGTTCATTATCATCCAAAGTAATGGTTCATACCAATGCAGAACATACCTCCACTGATCCACTTACGAGTGAAATTAGGAAGTACTTTTCGAGACAAATTTGAATCTAGGTCCCCTCCCACAAGGCTCTAGATGCTGGGTGAGAATTGACATCTTCAAAGCTGAGGTCAATCGATTTTTACTTGGTAATGCTATTGAAGGATACGGAACAAAGTTGGGCAAATAGAGCCAAGGGGCAGGTCAGCAATTAATTAAATGGCAGGAGCAGTTTTGGGAGGGAGCAGGCTAAATGAGCTCCTCCTTCTCATACAGTTCCTGTGATGGTGAATGTTGACCAATTCTTACTGATCTCTTAGTCTGTAACATGATCGCTCAGCTTGAGCTAGACTTGGCAAAGGATCAGTGAACCCTTCTGTACACTATTCCCATTCCTTTCCAAAAAAAATTGGATGTCATCCACTCATTATACAAATTAGAACCCTCAAGTCCTCAAAGAGAAGACTTCTAAGCCATCTGCTCCAACTCCACACGAACCAGGTCCCATGTGTGGCTACACTGCTGTGCGTCATCCTCCAGTCTGTCTGGAAGAGCTTCTGGCTCCAACATAGTGTTGCCAACCCTTTCAAGAGTCTCAGGATTTCAAATAAAGCTGCAATTTGCGACAAACAAAGGCAAAGAACTTTGGACCAGTGAGCCTTACATCAGTGGTGGGTAAGCTATTGGAGGGGTTCTGAGAGACAGGATATACATGCATTTGGAAAGGCAAAGGCTGATTAGGAATCGTCAACATGGCTTTGTGCATGGGAAATTGGGTCCTACTAATTTGATTGAGGTTTTCTAAAGAGGTGACAAAGGAGATTGATGAAGGCAGAGCAGTAGACATTGCCTATATGGTCTTCAGCAAAGTGCTCGACAAAGTTCCACGTGGTAGACTGGTTAGGAAGTTTGATCACACAGGATCCAGTGGGAGCTAGCCAATTGTATATAAAATTGGCTTGAAGGTAGAGAGGACAGAGAGAGGTGGTAGAGGGTGCTTTTTGGAGTGGAGGCCTGTGATCAGTGGTGTGTCACAGGATCAGTCAATTGCTTTTCATCATTTGTATGAATGATTTAGATGTGACTATAGGAGGTATAGTTAGTAAGTTTGCAGATGACACCAAAACAGGTGGTGAAGTGGACTGTGAAGAAAATTACCTCAGAGTACAACAGGACCTTGATCAGGTGGGGCAATGGGCTAAGGAGTGGAAGATGGCATTTAATTTAGATAAAATGAGATGTTGCATTTTGGCAAGGCAAACTAGGGCAGGAATTATACGGTTAATGGCAGGGACCTGGAGAGCATTGCCAAACAAAGAGGCCTATGGATGTACGTGCATAGTTCCTTGAAAGTGGAGTCACAGGTAGACAGGATGGTAAAGAAGGTGTTTGGCACGCTTGCCTACCTTGCTCAGAACATTGAGTATAGGATTTGGGACGTCATGTTGCAGCTGTTCAGGACATTGGTGAAGCCACTCTTAGAATACTGTATACAATTCTGGTTGCCCTCCTATGGAAAGGATGTTGTTAAACATGAGAGGGTGCAGAAAAGATGTTGCCAGGACTGGGAGGTTTGAGGTATAGGGAGAGACTGAATAGACTGTGGGTTTTCTCCCTGGACCATCGGAGACGGAGGGGTGACTTTATAGAGGTTTATAAAATCATGAGGGGCATGGATAGCGTGAACAGCCAAGGTTTTTTTCTAGTGTGGGAGAGTCCAAAACTAGAGGGCATAGGTTTAAGGTCATGAAGTTTGAAAAAGGGTGCCCTGGCAGAAATAGATGGGTACCTAATGAAAGAGGAGAGTGAAGAGGAGTGTAATGTTGAGATTTGAACATGGTAATGAAAACCTCCAATTTGTGGGGAAGCAATGGCCTAGTGGTATTACCCTGTACTGTTAATCCAGAGACCCAGATAATATTGTGGGGACCTGGGTTCAAATCCTGCCATGGCAGATGGTGGAATTTGAAGTCAATAAAAAAAATCTCTGGAATTAAGAGTCTAATGGTGACTACGAATCCATTGTCGATTGTTTAGGGAAGGAAACTGCCAGCCTTATCTGGTCTGGTCTATACGTGACCCCAGGCCCACAGCAAGCTGGTTGACTCTGAACTGCCCTTTGGGCAATTAGGGGTGGGCAATAAATGCTACCTAGCTAGTTATGCCCTCATCAATAAAGAAAAGGTGAGAGGGGAAAGATTTAAAAGAGACATAAGGGGCACCTTGTTTCACACAGAGGGTGGTGTGTGTGAATGGAATGAGCTGCCAGAGGAAGTGGTGGAGGCTGATACAATTACATTTAAAAGGCATCTGGATGGGTATATGAATAGGAAGGGTTTAAAGGGATATGAGCCAAATGCTGGCAAATGGGACTAGATTAATTTAGGATATCTGGTCGGCAGGGACGAGTTGGACTGAAGAGTTTGTTTCCCTGCTGTACAACTCTATGAAACTTAATATTTTTATATATGTTCTGAAGAGTGTGAAACAATAAGCTTTGACAGCATGCTGAATCATTTTAGCAGGATTCGAGTTCTGGACTACCTAGTGACTATAATTACAAGACCTTTCTAAGGAAGTTAGCTACAATAAGTAACATCCACTCTTTCCTGGAATAAATCAATAAAATATCCATATTCTCACTTACCCATATGCCCCATTGCTTATTAGTTTAATGGTGTCAAAGTCTTCTTCAGATGGTGCCTTTGGGGGTTTGCCAGAAGGTCCACGACCCTGGGGAAAATCAGACATGTTGGTTAGAGTCAGATTTTTCAACAATAAATTGCATTCCTAACTGCTGCATGGAGGCATAAACAAAATGTTTAACATTGTACCGAAAGAGGAAGTTTGAAAAAGGTTGGCCTGGTAGAAATAGATGGGTACCTAATGAAAGAGGAGAGTGAATTGGGGAGGTAGGGGAATTTAGGAAGCTGAAGAGCCAGCCATGAGTGGTGGGGTGAAGAGAAATGGCAGCAGGTAATGGGGAGATGCTGGAAATGTGAATACACAAGGGGCTAGAGTCATAAGAATGAGAGCCTGGCAAAATGTTATAGAGCTGGAGCAGAGGTATTGATGAGGTTTGAACACGCTAATGAAAACCTCCAACTTGAGGCACTAATTGGGAGCATATAAAGATCACGGTCAGCAGAACAGGACTTGATGGAGGTTAGAATACAGGCAGCAGTGTTTCAAATAAATTATAGCCTGGGAAGACACGTGGATGGATTCCCAATCTCGTGGACGCTGGAAGTACCGAATGAGGCAGTGACAAAGGCATAGAGTCAGTCTTACTCTGTAACTCGCTGTGTAACAGAGAGTGTGTGAGCAACCTTCCTCACCCCTACTCTGTGACTTGCTGCAGGACCTATGACCTTCTGAATTCTAGTTTATCTTCAGTAGTGAATTACAGCAAAGCTTTATCTGTCCACACACTCTCCTAAACTTCGAATCCAGGAGTCTGGTGGAAAGGGAAAATGTACAGCCAGCATTAAAGAAATTACACTTGTTCAATTTTTAAATCTATTCCGAAGTCTGATTAACAGAGGAAGCAGTTTTCCTCTCTGCATCACCTGCTCCCTGGTCAAGTTCAGCATCACTCCAGAATGACTCAAGCCCATTCAAGCCAAATTTAAAAGTGCATTTCTGTTATATTTGCATGACATTTCCATTTACCTTATCGCTACACTGAACATTACACTGCTTTCAGCTTTGGCCCCTTCACCAGGGAAATGAGTTGAGAAATTCAATATTTGCTCAATTCTTGGGATTTTAAACAGTCTTTCAACTGGAACAGTCTGAGGTACACTGTTGCACTGGGAGTAGAACTGAGAAGGAAACCTTCTATGATGCTACGGTAATAGTAAAAGACTAGGGCAGAGAAACGGAGAAGCATAAAGGCAGAGAGAGAGAGAGAAAAGGAATGCAAAACCAAGTGAAAGTTAGAGAGACAAAGGACAACACCTCACATTGAATTTGTCCACTAACACTGCAGTTAAAACAAGCTTCCCTCCACAGCACTGGTATGGAACAAAGTCACCTGAGACTGACGTTTGCTTATGACACATGTAAAGTTTTGTTCAAGTTAGCAGGAGATCAGAGGGACCAAATGAAGCTCTCAGCTCTGGACCTTAAGTAATTGGTTATAATTCACAAAGGGCAATAGACAACTCCGGCCATTATAGAGAGACAAAAGCTTACATTGCATGAGGGGCTTGACTCCAAAACATTGGGAAAAGTGAGGAGGCGGAGTCTCCATGAACTATTGTGATCTCTGGAACCAGAAAGAGGAAAATCCTGCTAGTGCTGGAAACCTAAATTAAAAGCCATAATTACTCAGCAGGCCTAACAATTACTGCAGAGGGACAAACAGAGTTATCACTTCATGTTTCAGAGATAGTAGGAACTGCAGATGCTGGAGAACCTGAGATAATAAGGTGTAAAGCTGGATGAACACAGCAGGCCAAGCAGCATCAGAAAAGCAGGGGCTGCTTGGCCTGCTGAGTTCATCCAGCTCTACACCTTGTTATCACTTCATGTTGGTGTCTTTCCATCTGAACTGATGAAAGATAATCAACCTGAATGTTAATTTTGTCTCTCTCATGCTGCCTGACCTGCTGGACATTAACCATCAGGGGCCACATCACACATTGGCAGTATAGAGCTGTACCCCATCATCACTGTTAAGGGAGAAAGCAAGAGAAGAAACTCTCCATTGTTTATATACAAATATTTTAAGATACGCAAATATAATTCTGGCTGAACAAACTCACATCAATCAAGTCGACCAGTTCTTGGGTGTTGAGATTTGGACTGTCATAGGTATCCAGATGGGCCATTTCTGTTCACAAAAATATGAGAATAAATATGTGAGCATTTCAAGTCTTGTAGGTCTTAAAGGGGCCAGACATTCAAAACCTTATTTCCTTGCAGCTGTGGTGTGCAATGACTAAGGCTGGACAGTGGAATAGAATATGGCTATGGGAAACTGTCTTACAACACAAGATGATAACTGAGTGCATTATCAGACTGAAGAATTCAATCCCCTCACCTGCAAGATTTGATAATGTGAAACTAAGGCAATGTGCTTTTAAGATTACACATGGCTCTCTGAAATTCAAGTTGACTTGTTAGAATATGACATCAAACTAGGAGTCTGAGTTTGCAGCAAACCAGATAAGGTCATTTTGATAAATTCTTCACTGCAGTTATATCTAAGAACTTCAAAAGGAAGTCTTCAAATGTTATTTTTGTTCCTTTTCCCATTTTCCCCCTCACACTTCTTTACCCCCATCATTGGCTTTTTGTTGCAAACAGGGAGCCAGTCACCGAACATCATCAAAGATGTTCTAAACAGACTTCAGGAGATGTGTATCTTTGTATGTGCGAGAGGGCAAGTTCAGGATGGGAACAGTGGTGTGTGCACAGGGCTAGAATGTGTAGGAGTGAGGAAAGCGCACAAACAAAAGGGCGATGTATGCATGAGAACATATTGTGTTCAGAAGATGTCAATGTGTGCACAAGAGGGCAGTATGGGTATGAGGGATAGAGCATGCACATGGCTGTTGTATGAGCATAAGGAGGCAGTGTGTGCCATAAGAGGGCAATGCAGCACAAGAATATATGCATGAAAGGGCAGTCTGTGTAGGAGAGGAATTTGTGCACAAGGAAGCCTAAATGCATGAGAGGGGAGTCTGTGCATAAGAGGACAATGCGTGTATGAAAGGGCAAGCTTTGTGTAAAATAAGACACATGTCCTGAAATGGCCAATGAGCTGAAAAGGGGACCATACCTCTTATTTCACTGCCTCACGCCATGGCTCATGTCTGCTATATGTCCAGCTCCTATGTGACCGGCTACTGCTGTGAATGTAAATGGTGTTCCCAGGGCACAGCTCAAGGAGAACAAAGAACCAATTCATATTTATACCATGATGCCCTCCCAATCATGCCTCATATGCAGATGGAGATGGCAGATTAAAATTGTAAAGCTCATATTTACCCTGAAAGCTCAGTGAATGAATGTGTCTGCATTCTGACAATGAAGCATATCAACTGGAAAACCTTTTCTGTGGCAGGTTAGCTGCCTTCACGCTGGATTAGCAAGACCAGTACAATGGGCTTTGATTCTCCTGAGCTGGCTAAGAAATACGTGTCTGTCAGGTCTCTCACCCTTAGAATCATTCCAATGATTATTGTGTGGAAATGTACATTTGCAAATGTCGGATTAAAATAGGACAGGGCTTTGCAAAGGTGCCTCTTGCAGTTGAGTAGGCTGCCAATTGTGCTGGTTTGGAGTCTCGATTAGTACAAACACAGCGTTGAGGACCTGACCATAATACTAAGGCCAACTGTGTTTCCTGTACTCTCATCCCTTTAAGATGCCCTCTCTGTGCTCTCATGTATAGGCTCACAGAGAATAAATGGCTACAGGCTCCAGTGGAACTGTTCCCTGCTAGGATGCAGAGACAAACATCCAGCATAGAGGAGGCCATTCAACCCATCAAACCCATGACAGATTTTGAAAGGGCTGTCCAATTCATTCCTATTTCCAACTTCAACTCCCTTTGTACATTTGAACGTACTTCAATAGCCCTCTCACGCCTGCATTCCACAACTCAACAACTGATACACAAGAACAATTTTCCTTAACTGGTTCTCTTTGCAAATGAATGAATGTTCTCTGGCTCTTGATACTTTTGCCAATTTTATTTTATCAATTAATTTACAATTGACAAAATGCTTAGCATTTTTCTTAAGATTTAGCTGCAAGACTTTATTTTGTTATTGAAAGTGCTGTAGATTGGTGGCACAGCACAGAGGCCAATATTTAACCTGCACAATGCAATTACAGGTAGAATCAACAGTAGAGTAGGGCTCTTGTGGCACAGTGGTAGTTCCCTAATATGGACAAGAAGATCTACGCTCACATCTCACTTACCACAGAGGTGTGTCATAATGTGTCTAAACAGGGTGATTGAAAATAACTAGAAAACAGACAATGCCTTTAGGAACTAGTAGCCACCACAACACCTGGGGTGTATCATTGCCTGAATAATAATATTTTGATAAATTTCCATTGAGCATTTGATTTTGATTTTTGTCACAGCGCACCACCAGGGGCTGTCTAACTTGTTTAAAGTTTTATTTAAAACAGTAGAAATCAGAGTGTCCTTACCCTCCAGGGGGTCACGGGTGAGTCCCAGCTGACTGATGATGTAACGTGGAATGTCAATTTTAATGCCATGGCCTTCCTTTGCATGGTCTTCAGCAGCCTCCAGCAGATGGTAAAATTCTTCAGGGTTAAATTCCTATGTGAAGTTGGGGCGGGGGGAAGAGGGTAGAGGAAAGCAAGGCACGTGTTTGAGAGAATTTTGGTGAACTTAGTGGTTTCTTCAAAGTCTATTCACTAGACCGAACGCTACACAGTTTCTGCATGTAAGGGATCTTTACATCATTTCTGAATCACAAGGTCTGGTTTCAACTCCCACATCAGGGCATAAGCATCAAAAATCTTTCTTAAGACTCCAGTGCAGTCAGGGGCACTACACTGTCTGACGTGGTGTCTTTTGGATGGGCTGTTAAACTGATGTCCTGACTGCTTAGGTGGATATAAAATATCTATGGCACCATTTCAAAATTGCCCCAGTCTTATCCTGAGCACCCTGCCACTGTTTATCCCTCAGTCAACATTACAAGTAGCAAATCATTTTGTTAATCTTACAAGGTTCTTTGTGGGAATTTACACAGCACGAATTAGCTGCCTTGATTCATAGATATATAGAAAATAGGAGCAGGAGTAGGCCATTCAGCCCTGCAAGGCTGCTCTGCCAATCATTATGACCATGGCTGATCATCAATGCAATTCATTACATTGCTACATTACAATGACTGCAACACTGATTACTTCATCAGTTGCAAAGTGCTTTAAACTGTCTTGTGACTATGAAAAGGGCTACAAAATTTAAGTCTTTCTTTCTGTTCGATGTTGCCTTTCCAATGAAATTATGGAGCAGTTCTGTGGAAACCTCCCATCCAGCATTAACATTGAGAGAACTGAGAATAGATGTGACCATAATGTTGTTGATTTGCCCTACAATAAATGAGTCCCTAATGTCTTTTTCAGAAAGGAAATGTGCTGTTCCTATCCTGCTCTGCACTTATAAGTGACTTCAGTCCCACACCAATGTGGGTGATTCTGACTGCCCTTTACAGAGGACTAGCAAACCATGAGGTTAAATTAAACCAAGGCTTTGAAGAAAGTCATTCAGGGCAACTAGTGATAGACAACAAGGGACAACAGTGCCCAGAGAATGAACTGAAAACTCTTTTTGAGAATTTGTATTTAGCTAACTTAAATGAAGCTCCACAGCCCTGCAATCTCCAAATCTGTCTTAGTGCTCTTCCCTGATTTTAATTGCTCCATCATTGGCAGTTATATGTCCAGCTGCTTGGATCCTACCCTCAGAAATTTCCTCCCTTAAGCCTTCCTCTCCTCATCTGATTTACACCTTAAGAGATGTGTCTTTGCCTGAGCTTCACATCACCTAGTGAGGTCTGTCCTCATTTGGGATGGTTTCAAATTTGACTCTTAGTTTTAATTTGTTCATGGGACGTGAGTGTCACTGTCTAGGCCAGCATTTATTGCTCACTCCTAAGTGCCCAGAGGGAAGTTAGGCGTTAACCACATTGTGGTGGATCTAGAATCCTATGTAGACCTGACCAAGTAAGATTTCCTTCCCTCAAGGACATTAATGAATCTGATTATTTTTTAAAACAATTGACAATGGTTACATAGTCACCATTAGACTGGCTTTTTACTTCAGATTTTATTGGATTTGAATTTTCTCCATCTGCCACAGCGATTTGAACCTCTGTCCTCAGAGCATTAGCCTGGATTACTAGTCCAGTGACATCAGCAATATGTCACCACCTCCCCATAATGTTTCTGCAAAGAGCTGTGGGATATTTCACCAGGAACAAAGTGATATATTAATGCAGTTTTTCCCACTCAAACGGCCAGTGTTCTTTAAGTTAGATATGACCATGGGGCAGTCACAGGATAACAGTGCACCTTAGACTTAAATCTTAACAAAACAATCTCCTGGTTTCCCAAAAAAAACATTTCCGTCAACATCCTCAAGGGTTCTGTGAGTGGGGCCAATGATCCAAGTGCAAATTAGGGTTCTCATTTGTTCTATGTTTAACTTAAGTGTTGCCAGACCAAACAGAGTTCTCCACAGTTTGCTCTATCAGTCCCAGACAAACTGATGTGCCTGTCTGAAAACCAAGACTTCCCTTGTTCGGAAGCAGGAGGCAGGGATGGTTAGGCTGATCATGCCTTGACATTGATGACCTAAAGCACAGGGCAGACCTTTCTGCCAGGGCAATGCAGTCATTTATTCCTATTGAGAGAGTATGTGCCAACACGACAGTAGCAGGATCCCGACTCCTGCTCCAGCTGTGAGACACACGTGAATATGGTGACTGAGTTAGGATGGGCTTGTTGTTTTTATGAATTGCTACATCCCAAACACTGGGGGAGAGGGAGGGGGGGTCAGAGGAACTCAAAACTCATTCGCTGATGTGATTGACCGATTGAGGCCACAGTGATGGGTGGGTTCTCTCAGCAGTGAGAGATGTCTGCCCCCATTATTAAACGGAATGAGTGAGCTGAATGTAAATCTGTGCTGCTTATGTTACTAGACGATTAATCCAGAGATCACAAGTTCAAATCCATCCCTTGAAGACTGAATTTATTTGCAAGAGCTATGGAAGAAAGAGAAGGGGGAGTGGAGCTAACTCTCTATAAAGAATGAGTATCGGCATGAAGGCTGAATGGCTTCCTTCTGCGCTGTATCACTCTATTGTTCTAGTAAGTGTCAGCAATTACAGGGCTTCCCATGTTGGAGGTCATGCTATTTCAGCAATATTTTATGTAGGATCTCAAATTGTTTTACCCCGGTCACTCAATTCCATTCTCTCAGAAACAATACGGACTGACATTTACGGATATATTTTGCACCGGAATATCAGCTGTAAGGCTGAGGAATAGTGTGGAAAGTGTTTCATTGCTATTCACCTGCCCCAAACGTAATCACTCCCCCTCCCTCGATGCTACCATGCAATAAGAGAGCAGGGCAGAGACGTATTTTGATGACTTTGGAAACAATGGGAGGTCATAAGAATTCATATATCCCCATTCAACATATTCCCAAGAATCCAGAGATAAGGTGAAGCATTAGATAAACTGAAAAACTCTCATTTAATTCTTCTATATGTAAATTGTTGCTGCAAATCTTGAATTGGTGGCTCACAGAATTGACAAAAGCCTTATTAAAATGGATCAATCCTCACCATTTACAACTGAAATTCTTGCTAAGGAGAAATGAGTGAAGAATGACCTACGCACCTGTTTATAGTTTGCATGGGATCTACAAGTAAGCTTTGAGATTTAGGTGTGCCAAGGTTTATAGGATTGCAGGCAACTATCTGTGGAACCTGAACAGCCTTTACTAGGGCTCACAATCTAAGGATATGGGATAAGCCATTTAGGACCGAGATGAGGAGAAATTTCTTCACCTAGAGAGTCGTGAATCTATGGAATTCACTACTACAGAAAACATTGTGTGATTTCAAGAACAAATTGGGTATAGCACTTGGGATTTAAGTGGTCAGAAGAAATTGGGGAACAGACTATTGATTTGGATGATCAGTTGTAATCCTTCTGAATGGCAGAACAGGCTCGAAGGGCCAAATGGCCTACTGTTGCTCCTATATTCTAAGTTTCTATGTTTCTGAAGTCAAAAGGTCCCATTTTGAAGTGATACCTGAAAATACAATACAATAATATAATTGGGAACTGGGACATCCATATTGGAGAGAGATTAATATGGCTTACCAGGCACTCGAGTAATCGTGCAGGCCGTGCAATGATGATCAGGAGCTTCTTCACCAACTGTGTCACAAAAGCAACCTCTGAACTCTCAGACCGTTCATGTGCCTGGAAGGAGTGGGAAACATTGATTGTGTTAGAACTGACCTGACATGCTTCAGTCCCCACTCATAACAGGAACAAGAACAAAACGATGTATATTTACACTTTTACACACATTGTTAGGGTGTGGAATGCATTGCCCAGAAATGCGGTGGAAGCAGGTTCAATTGAAAGCATTCAGGAAGGCATTGCTGTTTATTTGGATAGAAATAGTATGCAGGGATAGGAGGAAAAAACAGGAGAGTGGCACCAAGTAGTAATGTTCATTTGACGAGCGAGTGCAGGCACAGTGGGCTGAATGGCCTCTTTCTATGCCATAACAATTCTGTGATTCTGGTGGAACTAATGCAAGGCAAGCACATGAAATGATGACAGCATCATGGGGCATAAACAAAGGCTCTAATTCAGATCCTTGGCACCTTATGGTAAGGAAAACCACCCCAGTCATTCACCAAATGACAGCCACTAATTGATATGATAGGTGTAGGGGGTCAAAAATATTCACATAGAAATAGCAATAAAATTAATTTCAAATTAATCCCATTTAGTGCGAAATTTGTGGTTGATTAACTTCTAGGTTTCTTTTCTGGAAGGTCATTTTGGCTTTGGAAGGTGAAGCTGATTGGATAACTCTTTCAAAGAGGTAGCACAGATATGATAGGATGAATGGTCTCTTTCCATAAAATTCTGAGTCAGTATGAGGCTTGAGGTAAAGGTACAAGCGGCTTGTGGGATGAGTGCTCTCAATATTAGCCATGTACTTAAGCAGGGGTATTTGTTTTTAACTTATTGTGCACCCCTGCCATTTTGTTTCCATGGTGACACACATGTTGCTTTTGGTTTGACGACAGGATTTGTGCAAATTTCACCCTCCAAAACTTTGCCATTGAATATGGCTGACATGAGGGATTTGATTATAAGAGAAACAGACGTTTCAATGTCCAGTATATCCAAAGCTTTTAATACTTTCAGTTTAGCCAAAACATGAAAAAGAAGAGTGATAATCATTTAAATCGTCTAACACTTTCCACAGACCAAGCACCATTTATATCACCAGAGCCCTTCTCATTTACTTTCTTAACAGAGAATTCTACAGAAGTATCCTCTGGTGCCCAAAGCGTATTATGCAAGAATCATTACCGATGCCACATAGGAACAGAACTTGGTTATTCGGTCCCTCAGGTTTGCTCTGGTATTCAATTAGATCATGACTCATTCATACTGTTTGCCTCTCTCGGATCTTTCCCATCTCGACCCATCGCTCTCCAATAGCATCTGATCCCCTGTGTCATCTTGACTCAATCACTAGCAATTCTCATTTCTAACTCAAATGGTGAGTTGAAGCCCAAATCTAGAACTGAAGCCATAAATGACACTGGCGTGGAGTTAGGAGGAGTAGGCCACTTGACCCATCAAACCTGCTCTGCTATCTAATAAGGTCTGGGTGACCTAATTGTGGTCCTCACTCCAGCGTCCTGCCTGTCCCCATAACCCTTGAGGAATAAAAATCTAACTCAACCTTGAACATGTGCAGTGGTCCAACTTCACTGCTTGTTGTGGAAGAGGATTCCAAAGATTAACAAAGCCACCGAGAGAAGAAATTCCTATTTGAAATAAAAAAAAACTCAACTTAAGATAAAATTACACTCCCTAGTTCTAGATTCTCCATTACGAGAAAAGTCCTCTCAGTTTCTACGCTGTCATTCCAGAATTTCAAAAAGATCCATCTCTTGTTCTCCGAAACTCTTTACTTCAAATTTTTCCTCACAAAACAACACCCTCATCCCAGGAGTGAACTTTCTCCGAACTGATTCCAATGCAAATATATCCTTACTTATGTAAGGTGACCAAATCTGTAGGCCGTACTCCAGACGTGGTCTCGCTAATGCCCAAATATTTGTAACAAAACCTCCCAACTTTTATATATTTTCTAATCAAGCTGTTCAAACATGTTATTACACACATATAGAGCAAGTGGGACTTGAATCCAGATCTCCTAGCTTGGAGCCAGGGATGCAGTCACTGTGCCACCAGAGCCCCTACTTTCCTACTTTTATGTTCTATCACGCTCAGGCTAAGGTTTTGTTTACATTCCAATTACCTGTTGTATTTGCCTGCTAACTGTTTGTGATTTTATGTAAAAAGACACAGACATTAAAGGTCTGGAGGTATTATTCAAAGGAGAGTAGGTATTTCTCTTAATCGCCCTGACAAACAACTCTGCGCCAACTGATACCTCAGAAAACAACAGGCCATTCATTTCGTTGCTGTTTGAGGGTTATTGTCGGGAACTAAATGACTGTTGTGTTTTCCTTCATGACAACAATGACTTCACTTCAAAGTAGTTCATTGCCCTTTGGAATATTCCCAGAAGGTGCGCTAAGGTGAGATATAAACAAATTTTTCTTTGCTCTTTACTGAATGTGGAATCATCTTGGTCTATACCTATCACTGCTAGACATTTACATTCATTTATTTATCAAGCCCTGGCTATGGAGAGAGGTGGTTCTAATTTCTAGTCTCTACTCTGGTTTAATCATTTTAAACCTGAACCCTTCAATTCTGCACCCATTCAAATTGCCTGCTTACATTTGCTTCATCAATGGAAAATAACCTGGATCATGCCTTCCCTCAGTCATTTTCACACAGAAGGAGGCCATTCAGACCATTAGATTTATTCTGGCTCACTGTAGAGAAATCCAATCAGTCCAATTCTCCTGCCTTTTCCCCACAGTCCTGCAGGTTTATTGGTCTTGGGTATTCTTTTGGAACCATTGATGACTTTAACATTAGCCACTCTTATGGGCAGTGAGTTCCAAGCCCTTACAACACACTGTATAAAAAAGTTCTACATATCCTCCTACATCACTTAACCAACCTTAAATCAGTATTCTATAATCCCTGTACTATAAGTTAACGGGAACAGCTTTCCTTTGCCTACCTTATCCAAACCTACCACAAACTTGTGCACCTCTGTCAAATCTCCCCTCAATCCCCTTTGCTCTGAGGAGAACAACCTCAGTTTCTCCAACTTGACTTTGCAACTAAAATCCCTCATCACTGGAAAAGTTCTGGTAACTTGCTTGTGCACTCTCTCAATGACTGTCATGTCCTTCCTAAAGTGGTGAACAGAATTGTGGTGGCATGGTAGCTCAGTGGTTAGCACTGCTGCCTCACAGCACTAGGAACCTGGGTTCAATTCCACCCTTGGGCAACTGTCTGTGTGGAGTTTGCACATTCTCCCCATGTCTACGTGGGTTTCCTCTGGGTGCTCTGATTTTCTCCCACAATCCAAAGATGTGCAGGTTAGGTGGATTGGCCATGCTAAATTGCCTATAGTGTTCAGGGATGTGTAGACTAGGGAGATGGGTCTGGGTGGGATGTTCTGAGTGTTGGTGTGGACTTGTTGGGCCTGTTTCCACATTGTAGGGATTCTATCTTCTGTCTAGAATCATTTTGTGTTCCCTTATGGCGAATAAAGAGGTATGTTGGTGAAATGGTAGTTGGATGCTTCCAGGGAGTGGTGTGGGGGAGGCAGTGATAGGAGGTAAACATTTTCAAAAGCTTTTCCAGGCCTCATTCTAGAACTGATTTGCAACATTACCTCCATTCAATTCTGGTCTCCGTGCCACAGGAAAGATGTTGTGAAACTTGAAAGGGTTCAGAAAAGATTTACAAGGATGTTGCCAGGGTCGGAGGATTTGAATTACAGGAAGAGGCTGAGTAGCCAGGGGCTATTTTCTTCAGAGCATCGAAGGCTGAGGGGTGACCTTATAGAGGTTTATAAAATTATGAGGGGCATGGAGAGAGTGAATAGTCAAAGTCTTTTCCCCCATGTATGGGACCAAAACTAGAGGGCATAGGTTTAAGGTGAGAGGGGAAAGATTTAAAATGGACCTAAGAGGCAACTTTTTCACACAGACGATGGTGTGTGAATGGAATGAACTGCCAGAGGAAGTGGTGGAAACTGGTACAATTAAAACATTTAAAAGGGCATCTGGATGCATATATGAATAGGAAGAGCTCAGAGGGATATATGAGCCAAATGCTGACAAATGAGACTAGATTAATTTAGGATGTCTGGTTGGCACAGATGAGTTGGACTGAAGGGTCTGTTTCTGTGCTGTATATCTCTATAACTCTATTACCAAAACAATGGCTTCTTGATTGGGAACCTACTCAATAAGGGGACACATTTGATAAGCTCCAGCATGTTTTGCAACACGTGGGCTGACTCACATCCTGCAATAGCTTCTCCAGATTCTCCTGCAGCTCATAGAAGTAGCGTGAAGTGATGAGTCCCTCATGCGACTTATCCAGGCAGTCCCTGGACATTTCGATGACCTGGTGGTGGATGAAACTGAGGACTCCGTCGGCCAGGGGGAGCACATTCTCTGGAGCATTGACTGTGAAGAACTCCTGCAGCCTTTCCTCCATCTGGGCAGTGGCCTGGGAAAGAAATTGCACGTGTGATTGACCTCTGTTTACAGAAGAATATAGTTGTCTCCAGATTGAAAGGCTTAATGATGTGGATCAATTGGTCTTAATGGTTAGGTGCTCGGATTTTACGAAGAGGATTCAAATCCCTGCTGCCAAGAAATTCTTGAACATTCATTTCAAGGTACTGCAACCTATTCAGTTACTCACAGATTTCCTGTACAAGACAGGTCCAGTTTACAAAAGTCCTTGTGTGGTCATGTACGAAAGAGGGAAATGGGTACACTTCCCTTGCCCTGCCCTTGATAAGAACTTGGTTTTGGGCAAATCAAATCTTAATAATACACCAGTCTCCCTCTTTAATACTCTGTTTGAGGTTTTCAGTTCCTGCATGGCACAGATTCTCAGAACACGTCAAGGCTATTCAACCCCTCAAACCTATTCTGTGATTCAATCAGATTTTAATCACTCAGCTCATTTTCTCACCTTTGATTCATACACCACTCATAAACCCATGAATTAAAGGACTAGTTACTTGGTGAATGCTAACTATCAGTCATACCTCATGGTTTCTTTTCATGATGTCTCTGAAACAGAAAACAGGTCACAGGCCTGTGAGCAGTTCGGTGGCATACTGGGTTTGGAGTAGTTGGGGATGGGTGAGGGTTGTGTTTGGGAGATGTACCAAAGCAAGATTTGAGAGATTTTCAGCACTTCTTGTGGGCTGTGAGGAGCAGGTAGGTTCACCCCACCCACTCCCCTCAAAGAAAACAGACTTGCCCACCTTACAATCACAGGCTCTGACAGCCTGCAATCCAGCCCAGCATCACCACCCATCTGCACTGTCTCCCTGAATCAGACCAAAATGTTTTACCATGTTAAAGTAACATAACAAGTTGCACCAAACATTTCTTGCTGTATGGCTGTGAACATCAGCTGAAGTAAGATTGGGAATAAAGATAAGTCTTCAATAGCAAGTAATACAAATTTTTGTGCAAAATAATTTAAGTTTCTCATTTGATGGAAATATTAAGTCTCATCATTCATTTGCACAAATGAAGGCTTGCAATCTCGTGGAGAGGGAATTTGAGAATTCACATGAATAATTTAGGATTAAAATATAGTCAGTTCCCATAAAAAGCCTCAGCAGTTTAATCATAACATGAGCATGATTACATTGGGCAGCTTAACCTTCTCACTGATTCACAGCAGAGCAAGATACTGGATAGATGCACATGAATAAGCAGAAGGCTTCAAATGCCATCACAGTGTCAAGTGAAATGTGAGCACTTTGCAATTAGAATCGCAGCCTACAATCAGATTACATGGAGTTTCATTAAATATCAGGTGTTGCTTCAGATTTACATATATACAGAGGAAAATTTTCCTTAAATGCACTTTTTTTCTTCTTGCAAATACTGCAGTCATTTTTGCCGAATGCTCAGGAATGCAGCTGTTCAATTTTGGAGATCTGTCATAGGCATTCAGCTCTCAAAGTCCGATTAGATACAGATTTTAAAAAATCTTCCACAACCATGCATCTTTGCAGAATGCAGCCTAGAGTCTCTCATATTTCTGGCTCGTGACAAAGTTTCTGCTCTACATGTTTCACTGTTGCCCTTACATGCTCCACAGGCTCTGGAATGCTTACAGCCAGCTCTGTTCCTTCCCTTTCCCTCGCTGTCTGGAGACTGAAGGAAGCAAGTGTCTCTGTGGAGTTCTCCCACACCCACAAAGCAACTGAAAGAAGTTTTAATGTAACTGTTGCTACACACAGGTACTTACACACACCATAACCTCATAACAAGAGGTAACATAGCTAACATCTGAGAATTATTCCATTTTAAGTTTTGCTTAAAGCTGAGGGCAGATATTTTAATAGCCCCATGACTTGTGTAGTCCATACTCTGGGAGGAGTACTGAATGTGACTTTGAAATTTTTGGGATGGGAATGCTTAGTGAAAGCTAAATAATGATACAACTCAGTACGTAATTCATGTGGTAAATTGCTTCACACTTCACATTCAAAGCTACTAACTTACAACCCCACTGCCCCCACTTCAGAATTGAAGGCTAGGTCCTTTAGAGTATATTAGCACTGGTGTAATGACGAGAATGATAACGACAGACCTGATTGAGCATTCTTATTAACTGGATGAGTAAAATGGACCGAAGGACAATCCTTACCTTCGGGAACCTTTCTTTGTAGACATGATTCATCATCACTATTTCATTATCATAGCAGGAAGGAGAGCGCCCAGGGCTGCAATGGATTGAATTAGAATTAGAATTAGGTTTTATGGTCATGTGTACTCAAGTTCAGGGGTACACGAGTACAGTGAAAAGTGAACAAAGTAGCCATTTGCGGCACCATCTTCAGTACAAAGGCACAAGAGTAGACTAATAAAGAAATAAGTTAAAAAGTTCAACATTACAGTTCTTCTTAGCATAAAGTAGAAAAATAAAGAGATAAAGTTAAAAGTTAAACTTCACAGTCCTTCTTAAGCTATAGGCCTGCAGACACACCATGCTGGGCTTTCCCCATGAGGGTTTGTTCTCCCTTGCACTGGGCATGCTTTCACCCATGCTGGGTTAAGCCCTATCTGGGCTCACTACGGTTAGTCCATCAAATCGATTGATAAATGCCACTTTTGGCACTGACCTCAAATGGCTCTTTTTACTCTCCTTGTTGGTGTTACTTTTTATTGTCTTGAGGGGTTAGTAGTAAGTAACTGTTTGAACTGATTGGTTTTTCAGTGAGTATTTAGATTCCATGTTATCAGGAGAAGATCAAAAGGTGGTGGATATCAAATCACAAAGAATGCTATGAGAAGACAGATCAGTATTCTGAGTGTCTTTTGAGTCAGTGACAAGAATGTCATTTGAAAGGAATCTGTGCAAAAAAGAAATCTCTACATAGATGTCTTAAATTAGGTGTTCACCATCTTAACTCTTTAGCTCTGTTAAACCAAAGTAACAAAACATGTGGTTTGAGGTTTACCATCCCCATTGTGGGAGCACAGGAACATTTACATTACCACAGCCCTATCCTAAGACAACTAATTTTCATGCTCTCTCTCCATTTTATTGAAAGACAGAGCTGAATGTGGCTCAGTTGGTAGTGCCCTCACCTCTGAATTGGAGTATTAATGATTTAAGTCCCTCTCAAAAGACCTGTACCCAAGAGCTAGAGACCTGTGGCCAAGACCTACAGTGATCCTTCCCCACTGTACTGAGCAAGTGCTGCACTGTCAGAAGGTGAAACCTCTTGGTGGAGTTAAAATATCCTAAAGGAGGGGTGTTGTCCCTGGTGCACTGGCCAATAACTACCCTTCAATGAACATCACAACAAAAAATTGTCATGACTACAGTCCCGTTTAGAGGATGTCGCTGTGTGAAAACTCATTGATGGTTTCTGCGAGTGATAGACTTAAATAAAGTAAAACATCACAGGATGTCGTGAGGTCATGAAGGGTGCAATATAAATACACCCTTTCATTGTTTTCATTCTGCTACAGATTGTGGGTGTCACTATTGATCAAAGGATTTGTACCCATCTCAAATTGACCCTAAGAAGGTGGTGGTGAGCTGCCGCTTTGAGCTGCTGCAGTTCATCTCGTGCAGGCACACCCACAGGGTGGCTGAGATAGATGTTGTAGGATTTGGGTTCATGACAAAGATTTATGATAGAGAAGGAATAGGACTGTAGTTCTAAGTCAGGACACTAGGTGGCTTGGAGGGAATCTGCGTTTGCTGGATCTGAACCTCTGCAATGGGCTTAGCAAAACTAGCAATTCTCTTTCTGTGGTTTGACATTATCTAACAGAGCTTCCTGTCTATCACCATGATATTCTTCCTTCTTCACATACTTGTTATTTTCCAGGGCAAGGGTTTATCATACAATCTGTAAATCAGTAGACAACACCATGGCAGTGAGAGATAGTAAGAACGCCGATGCTGGAATCAGAGATAACACAGTGTGGAGCTGGAGGAATACAGCAGGCCAGGCAGCATGAGAGGAGCAGGAAAGCTAACATTTCGGGTCGGGACACTTCTTCAAAAAACCATGGCAATGAGCTATACATATCACTCTCTGTGGCGCTGAAATGTTCATTTACATTGGGCAGACACTTGTTTGGCGTGCGTGTGAATGTGAGTTGCCTGGAATATGACTGCATTCCATTTGCAACTACTTCTTCTAGAAAGCTAGGAGCAGAGCGACTGAAACACATATAGAATTCAAATATCAGAAAGGCTCGTGAAACAAGCAATGATTGAGTTCAACGAGAACTCTATGACACACAGTAAAGATTAAATCCTATGTTACAACACTATTGTGCTCATGGGACCTAGTTTCACAGGCTGCCCACAAAAAGCTCAATTTTATTGCTCCTATGTGGGTCTATATTGTATCTCCTAATCATCAGTGAATACACCAATATTGAGGTTTGAGGGATTGCTTGTCCCATGAGTCTCTCCAGTCTTCCATCCTTTTAAATGAGCATGTAAAATTAACTAGTTATGTTCAGGGGGTGCGAGGAGCTCCCTGCCCAGTGTTCCTCTAGTGGCTACACCCAGGAAATTGTCTAAGAACGTTCTATTCCCTTTGTCAACTCAATGAGGACCTAAGTTGCATTGTTCTCAACAAAGTTTCCAGTGTTTGGGGGCCTACAAGGGTGGCCACCACTAACATTAAATTGGCAATCTTGTTCAGAGAAGCACATGTTTGTAAATATGGGAAATTGAATTAATGAAAAACCATGATAGGTCTCAACAGTTTCAAGGGAAAGCTTTATTCTGCCTCTTGCTTGTAGGGTCCCTAACAGGGAATTGGAGACAATAAGAACTGCAGATGCTGGAAGCCAGAGTCTGTAGGTGTGAGGCAGGAAAAGCACAGCAGGTCAGACACCATCAGAGGAGCAGGCAAGTCAATGTTTCAGGCCGAAGCTGTTCATCAGGAATGGGGAGGGGGAGGGGAGCCCAGAAATGAATACAGAGAGTGGGGTGGGGCTGGAGGAAGGGTAGGAGAGATGTTGATAGGTCGATACAGGTAGGAGGCATTGTGATTGTCTGTGAGAAGGGTGGAGTGGATAGGTGAGTAGGAAGATGGACAGATTAGGTCAGGTCAGGGAGGTAAGGAGGAGGGGGAAGGCTGGACATAGGACAAGACTGGGGGTGGAAGGATTTTGCACCAGGTGAAGTCAATATTGAGGCCATGGGGCTGTAAGCTTCCAGGGCGAAATATCAGGTGTTCTTCCTCCAGTTTACATTTGGCCTCACACTGACAGTGGAGGAGGCCAAGGATGGACATGTCACCAGAAGAGTGGGAGGGGTGAATTGAAATGAATGGCAACCGGAAGGTCAGGTTGGTTGATGCATGCAGAGTGCAGATGCTCTGCAAACTAATCCCCAAGCCTGCATTTGGAACCCCCCAATATAGAGGAGAACACTTCGGGAGCAATGGATGCAATAAATCAGGTTGGATGAAGTGTAGGTGAATCTCTGCTGGATCTGGAAAAATTGTCTGGGGCCTTGGACAGAGGTGAGAGGGGAGGTGTAGGGGCAGGTGTTGCCCTCTTGTGGTTGCAGGGAAAGGTACTGGATGTGGTGGAGAAATCAGTGGGGAATGTAGAGCTGACTGGGGAGTCGCAGAATGAATGGTCCCTGTAAAAATGGCCAGGGGTGGGGGAGGAAATATCTTTTTGGTGGTGGAGTCTGATTGTAGGTGACTGAACTGTCGGAGGATGATGCATTGGATCCATAGGTTGGTGGGGTGGTACGTGAGGACTGAGGTAACACCATCCTTGTTGTTGTTTGGGTGAGGGGGTTTGAGAGCAGACATGCAGGAAATGGAGGAGATGCGATTAAGGGCATCCTTAATCACAGAGGAGGGGAAATTATGGTCCCTAAAGTAGGAGGATATCTGGGGTTACTGTTGACCAGAAACTGAATTGGACTCACCATATAAACACTAGCTACAAATGCAGGTCAGAGGCTAGGAATCCTCCAGCAAATAACCCATCTCCTTTCTCTCCTTCACCATCTACAAGGCACTAATCGGGAGTATGAAGGAGTACTCCCGACTTGCCTGGAATGATTTCAGCTCCAACAGCACTCTTGGTGTGCAATATCATTTGGAACGAAGCAGTTCAACTGACTAACATCCTATCCACCACATTATATAGTCACTTCCTTCACCACTAATGCACAGTGGCTGCAGAAGATATACTACAAGAATCACTGCAGTAACTCATCAAAGTCTCCTCTGATAGCACCTTTCAACTCCTTCCACCCTTGGCCACTTAGAAGGACAAGGGCAACATATGCATGGAAAGACAACCACTTGCAACTTCCCCTCTGAGCCACACACCATCCTGACTTGGCAAGATATTGCCGTTCTTTCAGCATCACTAGGTCAAAATCCTGGATATCCCTGGACCGTGGATGCATGTACATGTCGCCAGGGGAGTGAGAGGAGGAAATTAAAATGGATGGCAGCCGGAAGGTCAGGTTAGTTGATGCATACAGGGTGCAGATATAGAGGAGATTCAAGAGAATCAAGGACTGCAGCAGTTCCAGAAGATAGTTTATCACCACCTTCTAAAGGGCAGTTAGGGATGAACAACAAATGCTGGCTCAGCCAGCAATGTTCATGATCTGAATACCCACAAGAATTAATGCAAAGAGCTTAATTCTGAAGGAAAACAGAGTAACAAAATCTCACATGGAGGAAGAGTTTTGACTGCAGAGAGTATTGGTCATTTAGGCTGACATCCAGTGCTGGACTGAAGTAGTGCTGCACTCCCTGAAGTACTGTCTTTCAAATCAGACAGTAATCAGGCAAAGGATCATACAGCACAACTTTGAAGAAAAGCAGGGACACTTTCACCGTTGTTCTGGCCAATATTTATCCCTCAACCACTGACTAGAAGTAGATTACATAGTTCTTATTGTTTTGCTGTTTGTGGGAGCTTCCTGTCTGCAAACTGCTCCCTCAATTACAGCAGATACAACTCTTCGAAATGTACCTGGTTTTAAAGTACTTGGACCGCGAAAGGTGCCACAGCAATGTAAGGCTATCTTCCCCTCATTTCATTTGTCAATAAACAAGGCTTGAGGGGCGATTGAAACAATGCTGCCCGCTCATGGTTGAGATGGCCCATGCTTCGTTGCTGAAGATTCCAAGATGGTGGATGAGAATACTGACCTGAGACTCCGAGACCGTGGCCGTACCGCTGGTGAGCGTCGTCCGCCATCATCATCAGTGATGCTTTCGGTGCTGCCAAAGTGTTTGGACAGGAAATGCAGTTCATCCACCGTGGGTTGGAAGGGCAACTGGTGAAGCTTCTCCTGTGACGAGCATGATGACTGCAACAAAACACAGATGTGAGAGGAGATCCAGAAACCTAAAATTAGCAAGCCATGCCCTCCTTCCTCTCCCGAGGCATTGCGGACATAAGTGCCTTTGAACACCATACTCATTGCCCAACCATCAGGTTTAAGTCTAAACATTGACATTGGAATTCAAGCTTCTTCACTCCCACTTCCACATCTGGGAGAGGGGAAGAGGAACAGGAGGAGGCCATTCAGTGCCTCAAGTCTGTTCCTTCATGCAATTAGCTGATGTATGAGGGATATAGATAGGGTAGACAGGAAGGAATTTTAGCCCCTCATCAAGGGGTAAGTGACCACGTGGCATAGATCTAAAGTAAGCAGCAGGAGATTTAGATGGGATATGGGGAAATAGTTTTTCACCCAGAGGGTGGGAGGAATCTAGAACTCTGTAAGGGTAGTAGAGGCAGAAATTCTCGTAACATTTAAGAAGCATTTAGATGTGCACTTGCGATGTCAAGGAGTGCAAGGCTATGGGCCTAGTGCTGGAAAACAGGGTTAGCAGAGTTTGTTTTTGACTGGTACAATCTCAGTGGGCCAATGAGCCTTTTCCTGTGTGGTAGAGTTCAATGACTCTATGCCTATCATTGTACCTCAAGTCTGCAACACTTGCTAGCTCCAAATCCCTTAAGAGCCTTACCCAATGCAGATCTATCAATCTGAAAGCTCCAAGTGACCACAATGTCTTTGAGAGACAGGAGTTTCCAGATTTCCAAAACCCTCTGTGCGAAGAATTCTTTCCTGATTTCCCTCCTGAATAGCCTGGCTCTTTTAAGATTATGTCCTTTCATTTTTAATTCTTCCATCAGAGGGAATACTTTCACCATTTCCATCCTATTGGAACCTTTTTTAAATATTTTAAACACCTTGAACAAATTACCCATCAATCTTCTAAACCCAGGGATAGACAAGCCAAGTTTATGCGACCTGCCCTCAACATTCAACCGTCTAAAATTGTTATCGTTCGGAGTATTAAATGGAGAGAAACTAGAAGTGAGGAGGTTTGGAATGACCTAATATATACAAATCATTTAAAATTGGTGAACAAAGCTTTGAAAACAACTAATGGAATGTTAGTTTTTATCTCAAGGGAGGGGGGCTGAAATACAAAGAGTGGGAAGTTATGCTTCAATCGTATACAGTGTTGGGTCGGATATTATTTGGAATGCTGTGCTCAGATTTGAAACGTGTAATGTCAAGCAGCCTTGGTGAAAGGGGAGTCCACACTTAATAGAAACATACTGGGGGTCAGGCCACAAGAGTTTCATTATTACTAAATAATTGGAAAGTGGTTGTGAGTTTTAGTTGAACATCAGAAGATTAAAGCTTTTCTCTTTTCTTTCAAGACTTCCTTGCATCTGAAGTGTGATATTTACAATATACTGTAGAGCAATGTCTACTATATACTGATACACAATTTAGTGAAATATATACAGACTGCAGTTGCCATACCACAGATATCTTAAGCTTTGGAAAATGTAAAGTCCAAATCCAAGCCAGTAGTCATACACTGCACTTTGCCATTTCTCTGGCCTGTGAGATCTCTTGTACTCCTTGTATTCCATCATCTTGAGCATCCCCGATTTTCATGGCTCCACATGTGGAGGCCAAATCTTTAGCTGTCCGGGCCTTAAAATCTGGAATTCCCTCCCTAAACCCCTCCACTTCTCTCTCCTCTTCTAAAACTTCATTTTAAAACTGATCTTTGTGACCAATCTTTGGTCATATAGCCCTAATATCTCCTTGTATAACTCAGTCAATTTTGCTTTGGTAACACTCCTATGAAGATGTTTTGCTAGGGAGGTGATGACCTAGTGGTATTGTGGCTAGACCTATTAATCAAGAGTCCAAGGTAACATTCTGGGGAACTGGGTTCAAATCCTGCCACACCAGTGGCAAAATTTAAATTCAATAAAAATCTGGAATTAAGAGTCTAATGGTGACCTTGAAATAATTGTTGGAAAAGCCCATCTGGTTCACTAATGTCCTTTAGGGAAGGAAACTGCCATCCTTACCTGGTCTGGCCTACATGGGGCTCCAGAACCACAACAATGTGGTTGACTCTTATATGCCCTCTAGGCAATTAGGAATGGGCAATAAACCCTGGCCTAGCCAGCAGTGGCCACATCCCATGAATGAATAAAAAGATGTTAAAGATGCTATATAAATCAAGTTGCTGTTATTGAATGAAAGTCGCAAGTTACAACGGCTCAGCAAGAGAATACATGACAGCAATGGCATGAACCACTGCTGGCTCTTTATGAGTGTACTAAGGTCACAGTGAGAGAGATACCACATACAGACACGGTGGAGCTGGGAGTGTTGGTCCCATATCCTGAGGATGGCAATGAGGCAAGGGACCATCGACGTCCATCTGCCCTGGAAAAGCAATAGGAGACATTACAAAGAACAACATGCGTGGTCACTTTTCAGTCTTAAAGCAGTGGCATTCTACAATCCTTTTTAGCATCTTAACTATATAGACAGCTCTTCGACTGCCTGCATGACAGTCTGGCCAAATATGCATTTTTTACAGGAATCAATCAACTTAAAAGCGTGAAGTGTTCATTTAACAGGGCTTGCAGGAGACATCTGAACTCTAGTGGCTTCATACCTCAACAGTACAGTATTCCTTCAATTACAAGCAAACTGAAGGACATGGAAAAAAAGACCATAACATAGAGGAATAGAATTAGGCCATTCAGCCTGTCGAGTTTGTTCCACCATTCAGTCATGGCTGACATGTCATACATTTAATCTCTGCTCAGCACAAAGAAAAACTTCAATCATCGACCTGTTTCTTTGAAGGCGTTGGAAGCATCAGATGATAGTCTACATCTCAGCATGAAAACTAAAATGATAGGAGGAAAATTTAGGCTTACACTTTAACCTGACCTCCCTGGTGACCTCCCTGAACACCTGGAACATTTTATTCTCCCTTTAATTTAGAGACCATTGGCCCTTTCATTATTTCTCTTTGTCCTATGACTCCAATTGCAGAGTTTTCAAATATTAATGCATTAAATTGTACTAATTTATTCTGCTGATTTCATTAGGGACACGAAGAGTCACAACCTCTCTAAATGAGAAAAAGGAATTAGATCAATGTTTCACTGTTTGTCTGAAAGGGACTCGATTTCAGCATTTAAAAGAGCAATGTCTCAAAACACACACACACACAGAGTCTCTCTCTCACACACACACACACACACAATTAAGGGGTAAAAATGCCTCCGATGTCCACAGTGTGTCAGTGGAAGCTTTGCTTGCTCATCATTTATTTCAGAATGGAAGATCTTTCTGAAGTCCGATTTTGTGATTTCGCTCAAAATAGTCAATTCTTCACATCACACAATTGCTGTGTGCATCCTCAAACATCAGGAAGAAAAGCAAATCAGCAGAACAATTCGAGCCAGTGCAAAAACATAGCACAGAACCCAGTGAATTTCTGCCGTGCATCTTTCTGGATGGTACCCATTGTTGCTACTGAGCGTTGGTGGTGGAGGGGGTTGTGGATAGGGTACCAATCAATCAGGCTGCTTTGTCCTGGTTGGTGTCAAGCTTCTAGAGTGATATTGGAGCTGCACTCATCCAGAAAAAAGTAATAAGTATTCCATCACATTCCTGACTGTGCCTAGTAGATGGTAGATAGGCTTTGAGGAGACAGGAGGTTGGTTATTTTGGCAAATTTGCGTTCTGAATTTGAAGAACAAGACCTTATCTTCCACCTGGGCACCCTAAAGGACTCAACACTGAGTTCTCTAATTCCAAATAACCTTCCCACCCACTCCCCACCTCCCCTTCCAGCCCCACCTCCATTCCAACTTCTGACCCTCCCTTCCAGCCACTAACCGGATTCATCCCTCCCATCGACCAACCAGGTCATACCTACTACCAGTGTCCACCTATCACCACCATTCCACCTCCACCCCTTCCCCCCCCCCAACTTTATCTGCAGCTCCCCCTACCCCCACATCCAGCCCTGAAGAAGGGTAATACCCGAAACATTGACTGCTCCTTTCCTCCAGATGCTGCCTGACTTGCTGTGTTCTTCCAGCCTCCTGTGTATCCACCTTGGATTCCAGCATCTGCAGTATTTTTGTCTCTTCTAAGGGAAAGGCCAGAGATTGCTGAGGGACCCGGGCTGTGGGTGAGTGAATGTGGGATGCAGGTTGTGGGAGAGTAGGTAAGGGGGGTCCAGAGCAGCAGCAGAGGTTGTGGACCCCGCCTCACTTCTTGGTGCCATGGCATTTGTACAGACACTCAGTGTGCATGCACACGCACACACACATACATACACACTCTCACATGTATGTGTATTCTCACAAACACACACACACCTCACACACAAACACACATAGCACACACACATATATGCATACGTGTATGCACATACACAGACACACATGCACACACAAGCCCGAGATGATTGTCCTGTCCACCACTGACATGTATTAATTAATCAATTATCCACAGCGGGGGGTGTCCTCAATTGGCAGATGGGGCACGGAGGGTGTCCACTAGCCTTCTCACCCCACAATCGGGTCAGAGGCAAGAAGAATGCAGGATCCACTCCAGCAACCTCCAGCATGATTACATGCACCCCACCTCCAAATTTGCCATGGAGGACTGCATTAAATTCCATCCCACAGTGCCTAGTCTTAACTTTGGGAGAGGAAATGGTATATCAATTTTACTTTTGAGTTGTGGTCCGAAAGTACTTGATGAGTTCAGTGGAAATTCCATCACAGCCGAGCCTGGTCTTGCCCACTATCCCCTCAACATCAATTCCAATATCAGCCATGGCTCAGTGTGCAGCTCTGATGCTTTGGGTTCAGATCTCACAACAATGAGGCTGATACTGCTAAGGAGGACTGCACTGTCAGACATGCTGTTATTCAGATGAGACATCAACCCTCTACCCTCTCAAATAAAGGATCTCATCTTTGAAACTTTCAAGAAATTTCCTCCATTGCTTTTGGTATCCTAGCCATTGTTTGCAGCTCATGACTAAATAGACATTATCTTAATTTCTATCTACAGGAGCGGGCTGGGAGGACACTGGCTGACATGCTTAAACATTACATCCATGACTAACATTGCAAATGTACTTCATTGGCTTTCTGACATTTTGAAAGTCTTTCTTTCCTTATTCATGCAGGACTGTTGAGTTGGTTTAGTTGCCAAAGCACAACATATCAAAAGTTAACATGCACTTGCACATGATCTCTCAACACACACACACACACACACACACACACACACACACAAAATAACAGCCAAAGGGTCTGGTCACATAACACCATCAACTGAGAGGACCAATGGACCACATTTCACAAGGCTCTTGCCTTCAGCCATTGCTCAGAACTGAGCACAGCATCAGAGCTAACACAGCCACAACACAGACTGGAGTTACCTGTCAGTGCGATGACCATGGCTGCAAGGAAAGAAACAGGTTAAAGTGATGAGAGATTGAGAAACGAGACTGGATAAAGGTATAGAGCAAAAACACTGATGATCCTGCTATGCTGTCACCCTAGATGCAGGCTACCTTCCTTAGGTTAATCATCACATTGCTCATTGCGTGAATACCTGATGTCAGAAGGAATACAAATTATGATTGTGCTCGCCACGATTGATATTCTACCAAAGGTGCTAATCTCATCAACTGGAGCCCTGCATTGTGTCTCAGTGCACTGCAGAGAGGGAGTACAGACCGGGGAGCAATCAGTCAGTATGCCAGCTGATTGATCGCCATTCAGAACCACTGCTCAAAACTGGTGCAGATATCAGTTGAGACTTAAATGTGATGTTCTTGCAGGAATAGTCTGAACTCAGGACCAAAGAAAAAGAATGGCCTGTTGGCATAAGGAGCCCTTGTTGTTACAACAAAATCACATTAGGACCGGCAAGTTCACAAGTGAAAGTATAAGAGACCTAAAGATTCATAATGGGTTTGAAGTGGAACGAGGAAACACTACCTGCTTTTAAGCCAAATGTTAAAGCAAGGCAAACTGTTTTAATTTTGCAGAAAAAAAACTTGAGAATGTAAGTCCATTCCAGGAAATGAGAGCAAACTCCAGACTGGGACTCCACCACCTGGCCCCGCTGTTAAAAGACCAAGTGGAAGTATTTTTAAATATAGTCCTGCAATACTTCTGGGTGTCTTGGGCTAATGCCTATTCTTCAGCCAAAAGCTAAAACCAGATGAAACTGGTAATTTGTATCAGGGCTGCTTGTGGGATCTTGCTGTGCACTAACTGGCTGCCACCCTTCCTGCATCATGGCAGTGACTACCCTTCAAACCATATTTCATTGGTTGCAAAGCCCTTTGGGACACTCTGTGAAATCCTGATATGAAATATAAGACTATCTTTCCTGTGGAGCATTTGAGTGTTACATACTAAACATAGCTCAGTGATTATAGCCTACAGTTCAGCCTCACTTACACTGTATTCATCGAGACCACCCTCACAGTCACACATAAACACACATTTCAATCACTGATTCACACTTACTCTCTCCCAACATATCTCACAAAGACACACACATGAGGCCTACATACACTGATAACACACACGCTCACATATGCATATAGTGATGATGCATATGCATAACACACATGCTCACACATGACAAGCACACACCTACTAACAATGCACACATTCATGCATGCACATATGCTGTTGACACGTACGCACAATAGACACACACTCACGACACGTACATATGCTGATATACACATGCACGCACACGTACTGATGACATATGCATGATAAACACAGTCACATGATGTGCACATTGACTATGACATGCAACATGTACATACATGCACAACATGCACAACATAGATACATTGATGACTTACAGACATGATGGCACACATAACTCAACACATACGCACACGATACCTGACAAACACACACACACAACACACACACAGTACAAACTGTTTGCAGATCCAGATATAGGCACTCTCCACTGATAAAGATCAATCTGTTAACTGTCAGGGTTTGGAAGTTTAATTATCTCCTTGAGACCAACTGTCCTATATTCAAGTTCCCTGAGCACTTTCAAACATGACTCAATGTTCCATATTTTATTAATTCTGTCATGTTACATCCCTGCAAAAAGACAGTTTGCCATTAAAGCCTCTTGAGTACCACAGTACAACATCAGTATCAGTGTGCAGTAGTCAATTTGTATTCATGCAAATCTATTCAATAAAATTATTGAAGGGTAGGCTTTGACCTTTCTTTTGCTTTCAGTGGATGCCAAGATCCCTTGCCCAAATGGAGTCAAGGACACACAATCAAGAATAAACTCCCAGACCAATCCTGGAATTAGAGTTTGGGATTCTGAGTTGTTTTATCTCCAGATTTTCCACAAATCAGGGTTTTACCATATCCACTTTCTCAAACTGTGCTGCCTAATCATTACAATAGAACCAGTGCCTAGAACTCAGAAAGACAAATGACAATTGAGCCCCTAACACCACCACAATAAAATCTGCCCTCACCTTCGAGAGGTCACAAATGAAAAGTGTGCCGGTGCGTTAGGAGAGAAGTTCCGTGGACTGTCCAAGGGGCTGCTGCCTGAACAAAAGGAACAAAGTAAGGAAAGGTTAATTATCAAAATTATTTACATTCAATTCATTGACACTAATTATTAGTCAACAGGGAGACTGTCTAAACATTGGAGCTGAAACAAGAAACACCAGATGTTTAATGGATATAACTATCAAATGTAGTGATGGGCCAGATGCCAGGGAAGTCCAGACACCTGCTAAATTGTGTAGATCAATTGTTAAAGTGTTTGCCTATCTAAACAGAGTGGAAGGTGTGAAGGGTTAACACTGGGCTACAGATGACTGATAGTGAGGTGCCAATTGGCAGCCATCATCACCTCTATAATAGTCATAAAGTCATTATGGCACAAAAGAAAGCTGTTTGACCCTCACCTTTTTGCTCCCTGGGGCACCTTCCCCTGCAATCAGAGAAGGTGTAACATGTGCCCATTCACCTCCTCCCTTCTCAATGTCCAAGGCCCCAAACACAACTTCTAGGTGAAGTACAGTGTGGAACACAGCAGGCCAGGCAGCATCAGAGGGGTAGGAAAGTTGACGTTTTGGGTTGGGACTATTCTTCAGAAATCGGCTTCACAGTGGGGTTATAACTCACTCAGAGACAGTAAGAACTGCCGATGCTGGAGTCAGAGATAACACAGGGTGTTATCTCTGTCTCCAGCATCGGCAGTTCTTACTATTTCCAGGTAAAGTACTGTTTTACTTGCACATCTTTTGCAGGACACTGTGCCTACGGTCTGTTCCCTGGGACGCACACTGAGGCAAACATCAACTGCGCCTAGAGGACCATCAACTCAGTAAAAGACGCTCTTTGGTCTGCCTGAAACTTGTTGGTCTTCCAGTCGAAAGAGTTGGCCCTGACTGAGTGTTGCAGACTGGCGCATTCCAAAGTCTAGGACTACACTAAAGCTTAGGGCAGCTGCCACCAAAGCATGGTGGGGGGAGTGGGGGGGAAGCGGTGGGGAGACAACCGTGTAAGTCTTTCTGCCAAAGTATAATGGGGGTCCATTCAGTTATCGGACCCTCTTGATGCCTCAGATAAATGCCTATAGTTTAATTGTGCATACAGAGATAGACGAACCCCATTGTTTGTTTTCTTCTGTGTAAGTAAAGATGGCATAGATCTGAACAGCTTTATTAACTGTATATATACATAAAGATTTCCTACGACAGATAAAGTATGTTTTTGCAATAAAAAGTATCTTTCAATTTAGTCTACTGTATTCAAAGCTCACAATGCTGTCAGTCTCCTTTATATTAGCAAGACCAAACACAGACTGGGTAACCACTAACCCAGGACTGACACTGACCTTCCAGTTGCTTGCCATTTCAATCAACCTCCTTGCTCTCATGCTAAAGTTTCTGTCCTGGACCAGCAAGTGTTTTAATGAAGCACAATACAAGCACGAGGAACAACACCTCATTTTCCACTTAGGCACTTTGCAGTTTCTAGATCCCAATACTGAATTCCATAACTTCAGAAAATGACCGCATGCTTACATTACCTCTCTCTCCCCCATCCTCACCTTCCCCACCCTCTCCGTCCCACAGCCTTGGTTTCATGTGTATAATAAATCAAAGAACTGTACTTGGGTGGATTGGATTGCCCATGGTGCTGAATTGCCCATGGTGTGCAGGGATGTGTAGGTTAGGTGGATCGGACATGGGATATGCATGGTTACAGGTATTGTTTGGGTAGGATGGGAATTTCTTCGGAGGGTCGGAGTGGATCCGATGGGCCGAACAGCATATTTCCACACTGTAGGCATTCTGTGATGCTGAAGATCTGAAACAAAAGCAGAATGTTCCGAAGAAACTCAGTTGGTCTGGCAGCATCTGTGGAGACAGAAACAGGGTTGACATCTCAAGTCCAGTGATGTTCTGAAGGAGGTTCACTGGACTCGAAACATTAACTCTGCTTTCTCTCCGCAGATGCTGCCAGACATGCTGAGTTCCCCCACTATTCTCTGCATTCATTTCAGATTCCAGCATCCTCAGTATTTTGCTTTTACATGCCGTTTGACCCATCTAGTCCACAGGATCCCAATAAGAGTCATTGTCTTTGGCAGGAACTGGGAGGAAATGAACAGAATCTAGACAGAAATAATCAAATTAACCTTAAAGTCACAGTAACTCACAGACACTCGGCTCTGCCCAGCAAACGTTTTGTACTTCCCTCTGTACTTACTCCCCGAGACAGCACCAGATTCCCTGGCATACTCAAAATAAAACAGTGCAAATGAATAAAATTAAAGTAGAAGCATGGAGCTCGTGTCAAGGTCAACATGCAAATGCAGCAGCCTGATTAGCAGCAGAAAATGCCAGACACCTGCAAGCATCAAAAGAGGATGAGTTTAATAAGCAGACTACAAACTTCCCATCCCAAACACTTTCTTCTCATTATGGTGCATGTGATTAGAGCTATGTTCATTGTGATGAATCACTTGGAAGCAATCAGCTGCTACATTTGTAGGGAAGATTTAAAGCAGGGAATTTTTTTTTTAATTTCAAAAAATCTTAAATTGTAGATAATAAGTCACATCTCCTTGCTTCTGGTAGTGCTGGTTTAAGCATGTGGTTGGCCATAATGGAGCCTGGGGTTTCTACTTTCACTCCTTAAACATTTAAATGCACATCTGGACTAGACGGTAAGATAGCAGTAATGTTCCTGGGCTGGTAATGCAGAGGCCCAGGCCAATGATCTAGGGATATTGTTTCACCACCCCATCATGACAGCAAGTAGAATTCAAATGTAATTAATTGATTAATACATCTGGAATTGAGTTTCAGTGATGGTGACCATGACAACTACGACTGGATGCTGTAAAAACCTATTTGCTTCACTTATAAAAATTAGGGAGGACCTTCCTTAACTGGTCTGGCCTACATGTGACTCAAGAACCACACCAACATGGTTAACTCTTCACTGCCCTGATTTATACTATGTATTAGTATCATAGGGATTTAGATTTTTTAAACAGAGGCAGATCATAGACTCTCTACAGTATGGAAATAGGTCATTCGGCTCAACAAGTCCACAGTGACTCTCCAAAGAGCATCCCACCCAGACTCACCCCTCTACCCTATCCCCTAACCCTGCATTTCCCATGGCTAACCCACCTAGCCTACACATCCCTGGACACTATGGGCAATTTATAATGGCCAATCCACCTAACTTGCAAATCTTTGGACCGTGGGAGGAAATTGGAGCACCGGAGGAAACCCACACAGACACAGGGAGAACGTGCAAACTCCATACAGATAGTTGCCCGAGGCTGGAATTAAACCCAGATCCTTGGTGCTGTGAGGCAACAGTGCCCACCATTGAGCCAGTTCTGTTCAGGTATTTGTTTTAAAGGCATCAGAAGGTAATTTGGAACAGCGAACAGGAGACATCATGTCCAGGAAGGCATGTGATTCAGTCACAAAGACAGAAGTTGCTTGAAAAGCTCAGCAGATCTGGCAGCATCTGTGAAGAAAAAATCAAAGTTAACGTTTTGGGTTTGGTGACTATTCTGATTTTGTTCCTGATTTACAGCATCCACAGTTTTTTTGGTTTTTATGTGATCCAGTTGACTGTCTAGTGGGATACCTGTGGTGTTGATGGATGAGTTGCATATACTGCTGAGTTATGGCAGACAAAAAAAAATAGATTAGAGGCTAGATCAGGTGTTAGACTTTAATTTCAGTTTGATAGAATCAGGATTCATTTCAGAAGGTAGAATTGTTTCCACCCAGCAGGGTAATCTAGTCTTCAGTTCAGGGAACTGGTCATCCTAGCAGTCGTTTAAGCCTGTGAAGCTTCCAAGCCGGGACAATTTTTACGGAAGTTGTCAAGCTGTCAGGACTGACAGGAGGTTTAGGCCATTGTAATCTAACAAAAGCTTAATGCCAGCAGACATGGAAATGAATTGGAAAACTATCCCCGCAATTCAAGAAGGAGACCTGAAAAAGGTCAGTGAAGAAAGAAATTAAAGAATTGAAACAGGAGTGATATTCTCTCTGGGATTGAGCGTCCATAAAAGGATAGTGTTATAAAACAGATTGAAAATTTGCTTTGCTGTTAATGTTAAGAATTGTGTAAACTGCCATATATACAGTTTTGAGTTCTTTTCTTCTTTGTGTGATAAACTTGAGTTATTTTGTTAAAGACCACTTGCAGCCTCACGTATGTTCAATAACCAACCACTACAATAACAACTGAAAAAAATTAAACTTAAAAACTACGCTCTGGATCTGACTTAACCATTGGCTAGCATAGGCAATCAGGAACAGGCAACAAATACTGGGGAGTGGGAGGGAAGATTAGGGTTAGGGTAGGGTTTGGGGTTGGGGTCAGGGTGGTGTTATGGGGGAGGGGGACGTTTACAATTGAAATCAGTCAGGGTTGAGACTCAGGACCACAAGATCAGGACCCTCTGCTAGAAATTAGGCTCTTGTAAATCTGCAACAAGAGCAAGACAAGGTTTATCTGCGATACCTTTCACAGTTGAATAGACTCACAGTCCACGTTGGCACATGGAGAATGTGTCATGACTTACTTAACCATAAACCATGTGGGAATCAAGATGGAAAAGCTGGGGGAAATTACGTGAACTACTTTACATCTCCTGCCATCATTGACACAGATTCCAGGCTGGGAGTGAAATGCTACAAGCAGAGAACATGGATTTAAACTAATTGAGAAAAGAATCAGGCAGCTGTACCCAATCCCAACTGCCAACTTTGTGAAAACTGCCATGACCCTTTTGTGGTGCAGTGGTTATGTCTGTACCTGTTGGCCAGGAGGCCTGAGTTCAAGCCCCACCTGCTCCAGAGGTGTGTAATAACATCTCTGAATGGGTTGGTTAGAAAAATGAATGAATTGTGAAAACTGCCACCACTTTCATGAGGATTGGGGAGCAGCAAGGGCTGAAAACAGTATCCCAACATTGACAGTAGCATGTCAGTTAGACTCGTTAATGAGCTACTTAAAGGCAATTATCTCCAAGTCATCAAGGATTTAATAATGGCTCAGAGATTTAACAGGACTCACACAGATCTCACTCCTCCCCGTCATTCTCAAGGCCACCCTGTCTGTGGTTTGTTGTGGGATCGGAGTAGGGTCCCTTGTTGACAGACACTCAATGGCCACTTGAGGGCCCCTGAACCAGGAATGTTGCCATGTGGCGGGAGGGGATGACTTGGTTGCAGGCAGAGGATTGAAAGCCACCTCAGCAACACCCTGGTATCCAACACCCTCTCCCCACTTTATTAGGGTCTCTCTTCCTATTGACACCCGCCCCAGCCACAACCCAACATCAAACCCTTGTGGATTTCTGCATTACCTGCAGCAACCACCTATTCTGGTGATGCTGCTGACAATGGAGAATTACTGGTCTGTAGTTGGTCAGCAACTCCTGAGGGTGGGATACCTGCACTGCAAGGACCTTGATCACATAAGGAGGTCAACTCATTGCTTCATTGCACTTGAATTTCACTGGTACAATGAGGTAGGACTCCCACTGGTTCAACTAAATCCATTCAGCCAGTTTTTAATGCCTTCTGATTATCTTTTTGCCTGATTTTTGCTCCCTCCCTGTTCTAGAGATTAACTTTAATTCCTGGAGACTTCGGAGCCAATCCCATATGGTTGGCAACCCAAACACCATGAAGAGTTTGAGGATTATCTCACAGTTACAGGTTTAAATTTGTCACATTCTTGTATTCCTCCCTGCCCCACTCAGTCCCCTGAGCTGGTCCCCTCCACAGCTGAGCAGCGGGGAATTGATGTCTTACCTAAGTGGCCCGGGAGTGGCGAATGAGGTCGTGGGAGAGTTGGTGACGTGCTGGTTAGAATCAAGCTTTTCCTGTTGCTGGTTCGACAACTGTAACACAGAATCAGAGCAAAATAAGAACTGTTATTAACAGGAACATGCACGCATTTACAGATTAGATGCCTAAGAGCAGTCATAGAGTCATATACAGCACAGAAACAGACCCTTTGGTCCAACTTGTCCATGCCGACCAGCTATCCTAAATTAATCTAGGCCCATTTGCCAGCATTTGGCCCATATCTATCTAAACCTTTCCTAGGATTGGGCCAATCAACTTCTTGAGCCTGCTCCTGATTGATCCGCACCCAACATTCGTGCCTCCCTGAAGAAGAGTTTGAAAAGAGACACTGGACTCAAAACATTAACTCTGTTTCTCTCTCCACAGATACTACCAGACCTGCTGAGTTTCTCTGGCATTCTCTGTGCTTGTTTCAGATTTCCAGCATCCACAACGTTTTGCTTTAATCCTTCCTTCTCTGTTGCTGTACCACTCTGCACCACCATAAAAGGCTATTGGCAACCATGGACTTCCAACACATTAATCCATGATTATAATTGGCAAAGCACTGCAGTGTTTATCCATTGCCTTCTGGAGAATAGTTGACCTGGAAACTGTCTCACCTATTGCTTGCTATTAATCATAGAGCAGGAGTAGGCCATTCAGCCCTTTGGAGTTGCTCCACCATTCAATGTGATCATGGCTGGTCATCCAACTGAGTACCCTGTTCTGGCTTTCTCCCCCTATCCTTTGATCCCCTTAGGCTGAAGAACCATGTCTAACTCTTCACCATCAATAGGTGGTGAATATTCACCATCTGCTGTGATGGGATTTGAGCCCAGGTTCCCAGAGCATTGCCTGTACATGAGGATTACTAGGTCGGTGATAATACTACTATGCCATTTCCTACCTAACCTATACCACCAAACCTACTGGAGGGGTACACAGACTGAAAATCAGCCTACTCGGACATTTTCCAAACCCGCATTCTGTTTGCCACTGAGTCCTGAGGTGAGATTTGAACTCAGAGAGGTGGGATGCTACCCACTGCACCACAAGACCTCCACCCTACCATTATTGCCTCATTACCCATAGCCAACAAAACATCTGTCAATGTCAGACTCCAGTTGAGTATTCCAGCCACAGAGATATCAAGCCCTGGATCAGAAGCTAGAACTCTTGCCTCAGGATTAGGCAGTTGTGGATTCAACTCCCACGCTAAGAGCTAGCCCTCCATGGAATGCATGAACTTGCTCTGTGGGAGCTTACCGGGTGCAAACTGAGTAGGGCACTCCATACATTAACAAAACTTCAGCTGTAAAGGAAAGATAAAGTCACCACAGACCCGGAGGATAATAGGGCTGCTCACCCATTAGAGACAGAGAGAGGTGGTGACTCAAATGGAGGGCCACCACACCTCAGGTGAGGGCGGATAGTGAGAAGGAGGGACCTTGATGGTAACCCCAACTGGAGCAGGAATTAAACGACCTTCGTTGGCATCACTCTACGTTGCCAGCCAGCTGAACTAACTTCACTATAAAGCACTATGGGAGGTTGTAAAACATGCCCCATAAGTTCAAGTCTCTGTTTCTGCCCCGAAGAGGCATTTTGGATTGTAGAAACCCACTACACAGAAGATGTGGGCGTCAGACCTGTCACTGGGTTGAGGCTGCCTGGGGCAAGGTAAATCCATTCTCCTGTGTAAACAATGGGACTCTCTCTCTCTCTGTCTGATACAGGGGTGCTCGCTGATTCACTGTCACATCACGCTCCCAAAATAGGAACAAAAGACCCAGTAATTACAAAGGCTTCTTTGACCAGACAAAGATCTTAATCACATATCACTAAACGATGAGCCTTTCTCCTAACTTCAGAGTGTAACATCCACCCTTAGTGTTACTCAGTTAATTAGAATCTCAGAGAACAGCTCCAAGCACCTTAGAGAGACTGAAGACCATTCACCAGAACAAACAACCCTCCCAAAAACATGCTAAATAATAACCTCTGTCACTCTCTTTCTTCAAGGAGACAAATTAATATCTAGCGGATAATGATTATCACAGCACTGTGTCATGAGCACCTTTGAGCTGGAAGGGTTTATTAAAGAGAATTAACCCAGAAAGTAGCTCATTAAGTATCAGCTGCAACCCTCCGTCATGCCATTCTGTCACTCACAAACCCACCAATCCTTTACAGTCTTTAGGAGGGAGTATCATTTTTATTTGTTCAGTCACAGTTGCCTTTACCAGTCATTGATATTGTGTTACACGGAGGAGACTTCAGCTAGAACAAAAACCCTGGTTAGACCACACCTCAAGCTGCTGTGAGCTCCACACCTTGAGAGAAATTTAAATCGACTTGGAGGGCTGATTTATTGCAATGAAACCTGGGCTCCAAGGATTACATTATGAGGAGGAATTACACAAATTATATTCCCTGAAACAAACACAGAGAATGCTGGAGAAACTCAGCAGATCTGGCAGCATTTATGAACAGAGAAACAGTTAACGTTTCGAGTCTGGAATGTCTCTTCTTTGGAACTGGAAAAGACTCACACCGGACTCAAAACGTTAACTTGCTTTCTCTCTCCAGAGATGCTGCCAGTCCTGCTGAGTTTCCCCAGCAATTTCTGTTTTTGTTTCAGATGTCCAGCATCTGCAGTATTTTGCTGCTTAATTCTGTGATTTGGAAAATGCTTGACAACCAGAGTATTTAACTAGAGTGGGGAATTTGTACCCCACAACCCATTCTTCCAACTCAGTTTCGCTGCTCATTTTGCCCCCTGTATAAAGAGGCTATTAATGAAACCAGCCAGTCTTCCAATCACCGCTCTACATCTCACACGGCCAAAGTAGGAATTCCGATATAACAATCAGACCTTTGGCTTGAGCCCTGACCTGTACCCAAACCACTCCACTGGATTCCCACCAACCAATTGAGCTGGACCCTGACCCCGGTGTGGGAATCAGATACAACCCCCCAAAAAGAAAAGGCAAACATGACAGGCTGAACGATAATTCAAAATTAAAAACCAAAAGGACTGTGGATGCTGTAAATCAGGAACAAAAACAGAAGTTGCAGAAAATGCTCAGCAGGTCTGGCAGCATCTTATTAACATTTCGGGTCCAGTGACCCTTCTTCAGAACTCCAATAATTCAAAATTATTGACACAAATATAAACACTACAGAGGCAGAGACGAAAAGTTCTCAGTAACACATTTGATCTCATTCCTTCAGATAATCAGCCCACCACTTTTCTATATTATAACATGTATTGCTTAACTTAAGTAAATATGGTACAGTACAAGTTGTTAAATAAAGGTCTGTACATAACTGTAAAGTGTAGTTGGACTGAATGACAATTTACCATGGCTGTAGTGATTGGAACGAGGTTAGTCAGCTGGACGTCAGATAATACGATTGGGGCAGTTAAATTGGTCCAATCAGGGAGCCCTGGCTGACTTAAAAAGGGTGAGTATCAGAGATACTGAGACTCTGGTGCCTGACTCTGTATGAGGCAGTACTATAGTCAAGGACGGTTTATGAAAAAATAAAGGATGATTTGGTGACAGGATACTGAGCTCTGTGGAGTTATTTCAATGGCATTTTTAAAAATTAATTATTGCACTGCTGGTTAGGCCAGCATTTATTTATTTATACATATAAAATGAGGTAACCTAAAATGTGGCCACTCAGTCTGTTGTGCCTGTGCTAGCACTTCGACAGAACTATTCAACTAGTCCCACTCCTTTGGTCCTGCACCTTAAGACCACAGTGCATTTCTTCTCTTGTTGCAGGGTCAAGAATGTCTACTTTATTCCCAACTGCTCTATCAGTTTAGTTACTGCTTTCTCATAAGCAAGGTCACAGTCAATTTTGCATGAGTTACATCAAGTGAACCAATCTTCAGACATGCAAGATACAAGGATCTCATGAAATGTGCCAAGGTGAAATCAGTAGCTGATTGAGAGGAAGTTGAATCAATCAGGATAGTGTTTCAGTCTCCAGGCTCAATCAGTACAAAACATCCAGTTAATAAAACAGGATCTACCATCTAACCTTCTAACAGACACTCAATTCTCTGTCAACTCTTTGATTCACTGCTGGAACACATTAACCTCATGTATCCCCCACAGTGAGATGTCTTCTACAATCCTTTATTCCTGAGGTTTGGAGAGTCCTGCACAAAGTAACAAAGCATCTGGCCTTGATTACGTCTTGCTGTTTGTCCATCTGTGAAGCGCATTTCTGCTTTAATCAGCTTGGGGGTTGCCCACTTTCCTCCCAAATCTGTCAATATTGAACAAATCTGAAGGATTTTTCAGTCGTAAGAACCTAGCGTCTTCAGAAAATAGTGGGATCCGCTAATTAGAAGTTAGGGAGGTAAACCGACAGTGTCTCCCAAACACAGAACACGGTCATATAATCCAGGACCCTGCATCATCACTAAGCCAAAATTCTAGAATGAAACAAGTGTGAGGATGTGGGATTATCCTCTGAGAAGAGATGGAGTAGACTTGGCCTAGAAAGATTGAGAGGTGGTCTGATTTAAATATAAAAGTTTATATGTGCACAGATCATTGAAAGTGGCATGGCAGGTGGAGACAGCAGTGGGTAAAGCACAGTATCCTCAGGTTTATTAATAGGGGCATAGCATGCAAGAGGAAGAACATGATATGAACTTGTATAAGACACAGGTCAGGCCTCAACTGGAGTACTGTGTACAGCTCTTGGCGTTATAGTATAGGAAGGATATGACTACTTTCGAGAGAGAGTGCAGAAGCGATTTACAAGAAAGGTTCCACAGATGAGGAACTTCAGTCATGAGGACAGATTGGAGAAGTTAGGAAGAAAGATAAAAGGAGATCTGAAAGAGGTTTTCAAAACCATGAGCAGGGTGGATAGAGTAGACACGGAAAAACTGACCCCACTCGTAAGAGGAATAAAACCAAATGGAATAATTTTAAAGTGGTTTATGAAAGAAGCAAGCTTAAGGACAGGAAATAATTTTTTCACTCAGTGAGTAGTTAGGGTATGGAATGTGCCGCCTGGAAATCTGTGTCCATGCCCAACATAATTTTGTACACTTCAATCAGCGTTCTCTCCTCATAGCTGAATCACTGTTGAATCTCCTTGTCACTCTATCTAGGGCAATCACATTCTTCCTATAGTGTAGGGATGGGGAGGGGGGTGTAAATTAGCTCAGTTGGCTGGACAGCTGTTTTGCAATGCAGCCTGATGCCAACAGTGAAGGTTTAGTTCCCACAATGCCCGAGGTCACCACATTTTTGACCCTGCTTGAGGCATGGTGATCTTCAGGTTAAACCACTAAAAGTCACCTCTCTGTAATGAGAGAGCAGTCCTCCAGGGCTTCGGTGACTCCTGCTACAGTGGTGACCAGAACTAGATACAGTACTCCAGCTGCAGCCTCGCTAATGTTACAGAGAGCTTCTTGATCTTGTATTTAATACTTTGACTAATAAAGACAAGTATTCCATTTGCCTTCATACACCTTCTCCCCCTGTCCTGCTGCATTAAAGAATGCATGAAGATATATCCCTAGGTCCATTGATGGTGCCTTAAATTCCACAACATAATTTTAATAGGGCCAGGTGCCAAAATACCAGCGGAAGTACCTCCTGCAATACACTTACAGCCTCTGTACGCAAACACTCAGTAAAGTGCTACCACTTCAGCAAAATGTTGCCGTCTTCTAATCCCTGCCACTTACATGACAATTAAACAATTGGAAAAGTGACAATGAGGCCAATAAACCACGGTTGTGTGGATTTAGTGTCCGTTTAAACAGAAATCAGCCTCATTACTGCAGATGGCACATTAAGCTCCTTTTCATTTGTAGGACGATGGTTATATTATTGACGCTGAATTTGTTTTAATTTGACCTATTTTTCTAATCAACCTGTTCAGAGATGCTATCACATGATTTCAATCACTTAATCTGCACTATCATCACCCTTTCTCCCCCAGCACTCCACCTCCCAACTATTGCATAAAAGCTGCCCCCTCCATACCAGCTCTGATGAAGAGTCATCTAGACTCAAAACATTAGCTTGCTCTCTCTCCATCGATGCTGCCGTCTGACCCACTGTGATTTCCAGTGATTTTTTTTGTTTTCAAATTCCAGCATTTGCAGTAATTTGCTCTTATCCTATGTCATTACACACCACTGACACAGGTGAGACTTGAACCCAGGTCTCTCAGTCCAGGGGTAGGGACACTATTGCTACACCAGAAGAGTCCCTCATTTGAACAACCTCTCCGTTAAAGTGGCTGTTAAGTTCTGCCCTCTATCAATAACATTGCATTAATACACCACAGGTGCTGGAGATCAGAAATAAAAAAGAGGTCTGAAGGAAAGTCAATCCAGACTTGAAACATTAGTCTCTGGTGAGAGAGAAATGGAGTTGTTAACCCTAAAAGGATTGTCTCTGAATTTCTGCTTTCATTTAGTGACATTACATTAGATGCTTCAATTTAATACCCTCCATCTGGAAACTTGAATACAAAAGTAGCATCGTTTCAGGCTCTCTCCTAATTTATATAGTGCCTTTAATGTAAAGTTGTCCCAAAATGCTTCAGAGTTGTAAATTTTGCCCAGTGCTCAGTCAATGAATCTTACAGACAAGGAAGGGCAAGATTTACATGAATGATGCTGGAACTGAGAGGATATAATCATTTAGAAAGATTGAGCCAAGGCTGCTAATGCCTTCAGATGTTTTTGTCTACAAGGAACAGCAAACTGATGGGAAGCAATTTACAGGAAAGGCTGAAAGACGATATATCTTATTCTGTAACCTCTGACCTGTCTCACTCTACTGGTCTCCGCAATTCTCTAATTATTTCTGACCCCCTCATCTTTATCTGCTGTTTAATTTTTTTGTGCATATGTCCCTCTTGCTCTGCTTCTCTCTCACTCATATGTTACTAGATTGCTCCCAACTGTTATCACTTCTCAAAGCAAGTCTATATTTAGAAAAGACTTGCATTTATATAGCTCCATTCACAATCACCTGATATCCCACAGTGCTGAGCACACAATTAAGTACTTTTGTCCCAGTTCTAGAGCAGTAGCCAATTTGCTCACGGAAAGCTCCCACAAACAGTAATGAAATAAGTAATTGTCGATTGTACAGTAAATGTTGGTCAGAATCAAGTAAAAAGATAAACAGGGATTTAGAATCTCCTCAGTTCAGGGAAAAAGAAAGAAAATATATAAACAGGGGATTTAGAAAAAATTAATAAATAAATCTTGGTCAGAAGGCTCTGTTGTGACTTCTATCTGTTCCAGAGGTGTTTCATAACATCCCTGGACAGGCTGATTAAAACAAATACCCAAATATTGGCCAGAGTGCAGGGAAACTTTATTCTTTGAATTAATGCTGAGGAATCTTTTCTCTTCATCCAAGATGGAGACAGGGCCTCAGTTTAAAGCCTCACTGCAAGAAAGCATCTCTGGCAGTACAGCACTCCCTCAGACCTGCACTAAAGTGTTAGTCTTGTTTTTGTGGTCAAGTCTCTGGAGTGAGATTTGCAAATACAACATTCTGACCAAGAGGGGCAGCGTTACCCACTGAGGCAGGGAAATTAATATATTTTGCATTTAGCCTTTTTAAATCAAGAAATTGAATCACTGCACCCTGAAGAAAGTATTGTAAAATAATCAAGGTCTGACATGGTATTAAAGGGCTTATCAAGTAGTTCAGGTCACAATCTGATTGTCAGTCATCCTTTCATATCTTTCACTTTCTATTGAGTTCTATCTGATTTCATCCCAACTTCCTTGAAATTGTAGACAAGCATTGTTGCTTGGATGCCTTTGTGACTTCACCACAGCTCCAGAGCTACAGGAAAATTTGACAATGCCAGTCTTCCAAGGCACTTGTTTTAAAATCAGGTGCAGCTACATATGGCAACTCCTCAATACATCGGATCTAAGTGAAGTACTGTGAATGCTGGAGACCTGAATTAGAATGGAATGGCCTGGAGAAACTCACCGCTGTTTTATGTCCACACAGCATCTGTTCCAAAGAACAGTCACATCGAACTCCTGACATTAACATTGTTTCTCTCTCCAAGAATTTGCCAGGCATGCTGGATTTTTCCAGCATTCTCTGTTTTTACTGCATATATTGATGCCAGGCACAGCATCGATCACCATTGAAGTCAAGTAAGGTCTTGCAACAACAATAACTTGCATTTATATAGAGCTTTTAATGCAGTAAAATCTCCCAAGGTGCTTCACAGAAGGGGGACTTATCAAACAAAATCTGACGCTGATTCAGACATATTGGGATAGATGATGAAAAACTTGGTCAAAGAAATAGATTTCACAAGTGGGCGAAGATCCCTGATTTCAATTAAAGCTAGGATTATAGTGGGCATAGCAGATAGTTATGAATATCACAGGGGCTTGGGAGCATGTTGTAGTACTGTTAGTAAATGAGACCCTTCATAAGCATCAGCCTTCAGTGCCCTGTTGATACAGGAGCTGGGGACAATGCACTCCAATCACATAGATATTGAAGGCCATGAATGTGGTGTCTCTATATTTAGTTCTAATGTCTGCAAATCAAAGACAGTGTGTATAACTTGTTTTTTTCAATTCACTCTCAAGAACATTGGCATTTCTGGGATTTATCACCCATCCCGGTCATCTTCTCAAAGATCACAAATCACACGACACCAGGTTATAGTCCAACAGGTTTATTTCAAATCACAAGCTTTCGTAGAGCTGCCCCTTCCCCAGGTGAATCTTCACTGGATGAAAGGAGCAGCGCTCAAAAAGCCTGTGATTTCACATAAACCTGTTGGACTATAACCTGGTGTCGTGTGATTTCTGATCTTTGTCCATCCCAGTCCAACACCAGCACCTCCGCTTCTAGAAGGTAATTGCGGATCTTCAGCTTGAACTGCTGCAGTTTGTGTTGTTAAGGGCACCCCCAGCGCTGGTCGGTCAGGAACTCCAAGATTTTCACCCAGTGATGATGAAGTGACCACAAGTTGGGATGGTGAGTGGAATTTGTAGGTTGTACGCTAGTGGGAGTGTACTGCTGGTACCTTGGCAAGTTGTTGCACTGTATCTGAAAGGTAATAAACTTCGCAGGCAGTGTATGTTTAAGGCGGTCTTTGTGATATCACTCAATAATGATGCCTGAAAAAATAGTTTGAAGGCTTTCTGCTATAGGCAGGAATGTTTCTGGATGTGAAAATAGTTTGAAGCAGCTTGACTACAGCAAGCAACTCACTTCCTGACCAATATTCCCGGTCTGCGGTGGCACACGTGTAGCCACTCCAATGTTTTACACATGGCAATCCATGTTGGCATGCCCATTGCGACACTGACTTCTGGTTCCAGAACTTGCTAATTGGTCTTGGAGGGCCACACAGTCAGTAAGAAAATTAGGGGGAACATCCTCCTGACTCCCCAGTGCCTGTCCACAAAGCACAGGAGTGTGATGGAATACTGCCCATTTGCCTGGTGGACTGCAGCTCCGATAACACTCAAGAAGTTTGACATCACCTAGGACTAAGCAGGCCTCTTGATTGGCATCACATCCACCACCTTCAAACTTCACTCCCTTCAATACTAATGCACAGTTGTGACATTGTGTACCGTCTGACAGATGCACTGCAATAACTCACAAAGGTTCCACTGATAGGACATTCCAAACCTAGCAGGTCACTGGGAGGAGATATATAGGAATACCACCACCTGCAAGTTCTTATCTAAGTCAAACATCATCCAAATGTGGAAACATATAGCTGTTCCTTCATTGTCAAAATCCTGGAATTCCCTTCCTAACTACACTGTAGATATACCAAAGTCCAACGTTTTCCAAATAGAACTGTTTATGGGGTATGGTCATTACTATCTAAGTCAGCATTTATTCTGTATCTTTAACTGCCCAGAGGCCCTAACCATAACCCACTGGGAAATTAACAGTCAACCACATTGCTGTGGATTTGAAGTCACTATAGGCCAGACCAGGTAAGGACAGCAGATTTCCTTCCCTGAAGGACATGAGTGAACCAGATGGGTTTTTTTGCAACAATCAATAGTGGTTACATGGTCACCATTATGCTAGCTTTTCATTTCAGACTTTAACGAAATTCAAATTTCGCTATTTGTTGTGGTGGAATTCCAACCCACGTGCCCAGAATATTAGATTAGGGTTCGGGATTACAAATCTAATGACGTGACCACTATGCCAGCATTTCTGCTTCAGCAGTTCCAGAAGGCAGCTCACAACTACCTTCTCAAAGCAACTAGAGTTGGGCATAAATGCTGATCTAACCAGCCACACACATTCTGTGAAATAATAAGCTTAAAAAATGATTAATTACAGAATGGTTTCATTATATTGAATCTAATCTGTTGGTTGTACAAGTTCTCACAGTGCTACTTTAGTGATCGGGACTCTGCTCTTCAAAATAGTCTATGGGATCTTCTCTAACCATCTGATATAGTGGAGAGAACTTCAGATTAATGTCTCATGTAAAAGCCTGTAGCTCTGACAGCACAGCACTCCCTCAGTACAGCATTGGAGTTTGTACAATTTATACAAGTCTCTGATTTAGGGACAGGATTTGGAACTTATCAAATCAAAGCTGAATGGGAAAAAGATAACGGGACAAACTAAACATCACTACACCTTAAAATTAGCCGACCAACAAACAATCTTCCTGCATCCCTTCTCCAATACGTGTATTTTTATGGTTAATATATAAGTTTTCAATGAACAAAATACACTTAAAAACAAAGTTATGACATTAAACATTTCCTTGGGTATGTTTCCTCATGGCAGAGCGTAGGGAGGTTAATTCAGATCCCTGGAGATTGAGGACAGTTTTGGAAGGTGAAAACCCTTTCTGGTGAAGATAGCAAATGATACAACATCAGTAGTGGTCCAATTATCAGCTCGGGGTCCCTGTTCAACAGGTGTGTATGGAGCACCAGGCTAAGCTTGTGATGTTTTCCAAATCAATTTCCTTAACAAATCAACAGAAGCAAATATATTATTAAAATAAAAACGTCAGGTGAAACATAAAGTACCTTAGCAACATGCCATAGCAACAGTGTTCCTCAGATCACTTCGCTGTTTCACTTTGTGTTATGTCATTACAATTTCCGTTTTCTTCATATTCAGCACAGACAGCTGAGCTTAACTGTGTGGCACCCTCTAATTGTTAGTCAATGAAAATGGCACTTTACTGGATTGAGGTTATGTGAGATGGTGTAATTAGCATTTGATTAAATACTGTAAAACAGGTAACATGACAGTGGGAACATGTTGCTCACTGTGACTGTCCAAGCTTGCCCAACAGTTGAACAGTGATCGCCAGCGTTTGTGGTGGGCAATCCTGGAGAAAGGGTAGTGGACACTAAACAGGTGGCATGTTTTAAATAATAAAGAAACTCTTTGAAGTCCTCCTCTTATCAACTGTGTAAGACAACTGGAGATGTGGGAGGGGGTGCAAAGAGAAGATTCGACTGGCACGGAGGAATTGGTAATGAAAATCCAGGTTCCTTCTCAAGGGGTTCAGGTATGCAGGCTAAATGCATTGGTAAAGCAATGGGGGCGGTTGTCGCGCTGTAGGAAATCATCTGCTAAAATCTCCAGGATACCATCCAACCCAAACTTATTTGTTTATTTGTTTTTGAGATGCGGGCATCACTGGCAAGGCCTGCAATTGTGCCCATTCCTAATTGCCATGGAAACAAGAGGTTTGCTCAGCTATTTCAGGAGCCAGTTCAGAACAAACCAGCATTGTGCTGCAGGAGTTACAGTCACTTGTAGGTCAGATCAGGTCATTAGTGAAGCAAATACATTTTTAGGGCAAGCCAATAGTTTCACGATCATTATTAACAAGATTTTATTCTGGGTTTATTAACTGAATTTCAATTTCCCAGCTGCAGAGGAGGCAATTGAGCCCAGGCCTTTAGAATACTAGCCCAATAACATTACCATTACCATACCTGGACAACTCTAGACTTATGTTGTCAGGTACAAAAGCCTGGACCCTATATTCCCTTTAGGGAAGACACTGTAGCCCTATGTTACAGAACATGTTGGCCATATTCCTAAGCAAGGACTCCAAACCAATTAGACTACTTGGAACTCAGTTGTGGCAGGAGATTCCCAAGAGGACCATGAAACATGTTTGGGATGTCCTCAAAGCATTCCTGAAGAATTCAGACATTCCTGTTGATTTATAGGAGACCATAGCTTGTGACTGACCAGAGTGAGGAAGGCTCATTTGGGAAGGCTCTGAATACATCAACAGGCTTGGTCACAAACGTTCAGAGACGAAGGCAAGGTGACAGAGGGAGCACACAAATCTTCAAATAACTCATTTACCTAACCCTGCAAGAGGCACCTGTCTCAAATGTGGCAGAGACTGAGCATTTGACAGTCAGATGTCAAACTCAAATGGAAGCAAGTCATCCTCAATCCTGAGAGACTGCCTAAGAAGATGCAAGCTGAAAGTCAAGACAGGGCAAAGGACAATGAAGAACCTTTCCATGATATGATTGAGGAGAGTGTGGCTTCCCATTTTGTTTCCATAGAGTTCCATGGAAACAGACCCTTGAGTCCAACTAGTACAGCGGACCATGTTCCCAAACTAAACTAGAGCCACCTGCCTGTATTTGACCCATATCCCTCCAAACCTTTCCTATTCATTTATTTATCCAAACATCTTTTAAGTGTTGTAACTGTACCTGCATTCACCACTTCCTTTGGCAGTTCATTCCACACACTAACCACTCTCTATGTAAAAAAAATTGCCCTTCATGTCTTATTTTTTAAATCTTTCTCGTCTCACCTTAAAAATATGCCCCCTAATCTTTAAATCCCCCACCCTAGGGAAAATGACTCCTGCCATTCACCTTATCTATACCTTTCATAATTTTATAAATCTCTATAAAGTCACCCCTCAACCTCCTACCCTCCAGTGAAAAAAGTCCCATTCGATCCAGCATCTCATTATAATTCAAATCCTCCATTCCTGACAACATCCTGGTAAGTCTTTTCTGAACCCTCTCCAGTTTAATAATATCCCTCCTGTAACAAGGCAACCAGAATTGCACACAGTACTCCAGAAGACGCCTCACCAAATTCCAGTACAACCTCAACATGACGTCTCAACTCCTAAACTCAATGGTTTGAGCATTGAAGGCAAGCATACTAAAAGCTTTCTTAACCACCCTGTCTACCTGTAATGCAAATTTTTAAAAGAATTATGCAATGGAACCCTAGATCTCTCTACAACACTACTCAGGGCCCTACTATTAACTGTGCAAATCCTGACCTTGTTTGTTTTTACCAAAAAGCAATACCTTGCATTTATCCAAAGTAAACTCCATCTGCCATCCCTCAGCTTATTGATCCAATTCATGAAGATCTCTTTGTTATCTATAATACCAATTTTGGCGTCATCCACAAACTTACTAATCACATCTCCTATATTCTCATCTAAATCATTTATATAAATGACAAACAAAACTGAATCCAGTCCCAAATCCCTGTGGAACACCGCTGGTCACAGGCCTCCAGTCTGAAAAACCACCCCCTACCACCAACCTCTGTGTCCTACTGTTAAGCCAATTTTGTATCCAACCTCTCCCTGTATCCCATGTGGTCTAACTTTACTAATTAGTCTACCAATGCAGAACCTTGTCAAAGGCTTTACTAAAGTCCAAGTAAACAATGTGTACCATCCTGTCCTCAATCTTTTTGGTTACTTCCTCAAAATAAAATCAATCAAGTTTGTGAGACACAATTTCCCTTGCATAAAGCCATGTTGATTATTCCTAATAATTCCTTGTCTCTACAAATGCATGTAAGTCCTATCTTTAAGAATGACCTCCAACAACTTCCAATGGCTGTGTAGGGATGGTTGGTAAAGTTAAGGTGGTTCTTGATGTTTGCCCAGCCTATCCATCATGCATATTTTGATTCATTGTTCCCTCATTTGCCAACAAGGAAAATGTTGGTGATTTTCAGATAACCAGATACTCTCCATACTTTCTGATGAAGGGTCCAGGCCCGAAACGTCAAGTTTTCCTGCTCCTATGATGCTGCTTGGCCTGCTGTGTTCATCCAGCCCCACACCTTGTTATCTCAGATTCTCCAGCATCTGAAGTACCTTTTATCTCTGATACTCTCCACCAGTAGCTGCTTTCCAAAATACTCTGGGCCTCTCACCTCTGGAATTCCCAGTGCACAGGGTGTCCTGCGCAGTGGACAATGGGAACATCAGCTAAGCCATCCCTGGACAAGCAGAATATATAGACTGTGCCTTAAAATCTCACCCAATTCCTCTTTCATTCCTGTGCACCTCAATCCTGGTCTAGGTTGGCAAGTGAAAGGATTGTAATAGCTCAAAAACAGGATCTCGAGCTGCAGAACTGTACTCCCCCACAATCTGTAACCACATGGTCAGTAGATCCCACACTCTATCATTATTATCAAGGGAAGGGGCTAAGTCTGGTTCAATGAGGAGTATAGAAGAGAATGTCAGGAACGGCACCAGGGGCATCTAAGGATGAGATACGATTTCAACAGGACTGCATGATAAAGACCAGAAGGAGCATGCTATATATATACAGCCAAGAGATCCCACAGCCAAAGGATCAGATCATAAGTCTGTAGTCCTGCCACATCCAGTTGTAAATGATAGCAAACAATCATACAAGTCAGCAGAGAAAGAGGCTACAAAAACATTCCCATCTGCAATGATTGGAGGGACCAGCAGGTGAACGCAAAAGACAAGGCTGAAGCCTTTGCCATTATTTTCAGCAACCTATCACAGCCTTTTCCTGAGGACACATAATCACAGTTGCCATTCTTCAACAATTTGTTGCACTCAATGCGATTTCAAAAGAAAATGGCTGAGAACACTGAATACAGCAAAGGCTACAAGCATTGTGCTGCCAGAATATTACTGAAGACTTTCGGCCCGGAACTAGACAACACCCCCAGCAGCGTTCCCTTTAATTTTCTTTCCAGCTGCAGGAGATTCCAAGGTCCATGCACAGCAGTGATGCCTACAATTGGAAGTCAGCACCATGATTGGCGTGCTGACACCGACTGCCATATGTGGAACGTTGGAGAGGCTGTGCACACAGTTTAGAGGGAATGCTGGTCCCCAGTCAAGCTGTTCCAGTTTAAAAGTAACATTGGCCTCAGGCTGAGTAAATGGAAAATTTTTCAGTTTTGTCCTATCCACAAAAGGTATGGTAAATCCAACTCAGCCTATTACCATCCCATCAGTCTATGCATGATCACCAGAAAAGTGACGAGAGGTTTGTCAACCTTCCTGTCAAGCAACCCTCACACAGCAATAAACTGCTCACTGATACTCAGTTTGATGGGGGCATCCATGGCCTGACCATCTTCATTAATAGCCTTCCCTTCATCATAAGGTCAGAAGTGGAGATAGTCACCAAAGATTGCAAAGTTCAGTTTAATTTACAACTCCTCAGATAAAAAAAGCAGTCCAAACCATGATTGGCTCTGTTGTACAGAAGAGAGGGTCGAAGTGTAGGCAAGTAGTCATGGGCACAGATAGGTGTTCCTGTGGCTGCAAGCCAGACTCCCGCGTGCTGTGTTGCCTCCCTGGTGCAGGAGTCATTGATATCACTGAGTGAGCAGAAGTTTTTCTGAAAGGGGAGGGTGAGCGGCCAGAGATCATGGACCATACTGGTACAAATTATATAGGCAGGAAGAGAGATAAGATCCTGCAAAGAGTAATTGGATAGTTAGGTAGAAACTTGTAAAGCAGGAATTCCAGGGTGGTAACCTTGGGAGTACTCCCTGTGCTATGTGCTAGTGAGGCCAGAAATAGAAGATAATACAGTTGAATGCGTGGCTAAAGAGCTGTATAAAAAGGAGGGCTTCAGATATCTGGATCACTGGGATTTCTTCTAGGGCAGGAGGGACTTATACAAGAATTACAGATTGCCCTTAAACAGGAGCGCCACCAGTATCCTGCAGGGAGGTTTGCAGGTGCCACTTGGGAGGATTCAGACTTGTGTGGCAGGGGTTTGAAACCAAAGCAAAGCAGTAAGTCAGCATGTGGAGTGACTGAAGAGAAGGTAGACATTAAGTCAAGTAAATCTAACATGAAGTTCAGGTAAGGCCAGGTTAATGAATATGGCGGGACTGGCACTCTGAAGTGTATTTATTTTAATGCAAGGAATATAACAGGTAAGGCAGATTAGTACATAGAGCTATGATGTTGTAGCCATTACAGAAACTTGGGTGAGAGAAGGGCAGGACTGGCAACTCAATGTTCCAAGCTTTAGATGTTTCAGGTGTGATAGAGAGAGAAATAAAAGGGCTGGGGAGTTGTATTACTGATTAAGGAGAATGTCACAGCTGCACTAAGAGAGCACATCTTGGAAGGCTCATCCAGTTAGTTTATATGGGTAGAACTCAAGAATAGGAAAGGTACAATCACTGTGGTGGGATTATACTATAGGCCACCTAATAGTCTGCAGGAGATAGAGGAACAGACACGTAAGCAGATCATGAAAAGATGTAAAAAACAACAGGGTTACTGTAGTGGGTGTTTTTACGTTCCCAATATTGACTGGGACTCCCTAGTGCCAGGGACTTAGACGGGGCAGAATATGTTGGGTGAATCCAGGAGGGTTTCTTGAAACAATATGTAGATAGTCCCACTACAGAAGGGGCTGTACTAAAATTTATATTGAGGGATGAATCTGGCCAGGTGGTCGAAGATTCAGTGGGGGAGCATTTTGGAAACAGTGATCATAATTCTGTAAGTTTTAAGGTAGTAAAAGATAACTGTCCTTGGGTGGAAGTGCTAAATTGGGGGAAGGCTAATTACAACATTATTGAGCAGGAGCTGGAGAAACTAGTTTGGGGGTGGCTGTTTGAAGGCATATCTGACATGTGGGAGTCTTTTAAAGGCCAGTTGATCAGAGTTCAGGGTCAGTATGTTCCTGCAAGAGTGAAAGATAAGGATGGCAAGATTCAGGAACCCTGGACAACAAGAGATATTGAAAGTTTAGTCAAAAAGGAAAAGGAAGCATATGTAACATTTAGGAAACTGAAATCAGACAAGGCCCTTGGTGAATATAAAGGAAGCAGGAAAGAATTTAAACAAGGGATTAGGAGAGCTAAAAGGGGCCATGAAATGTCCGTGGCAAGTGGGATTAAGGATAATCACAAGGCATTTTATATGTATATTAGGAGTAAGAGTGTAGCTATGGAAAAGATAGGCACATTCAAAGCCAAAGGAGGAAATTTATGTGAAGCCAGAGGAAGTGGATGAGCTCTCCCTGTATTCTATGTGATCCAATCTTGCTAACCAGTCAACGATATGGATCCAACGCATCATCCTCCAACACTTCCGCCATCTGCAAGCAGACCCCACCACCAAAGACATTTTTCCCTCCCCACCCTTATCTGCGTTCCGGAGGGACCACTCCCTCCGCAACTCCCTTGTCCGCTCCACACTCCCCTCCAGCCCCACCACACCCGGCACTTTTCCCTGTAACCGCAGGAAGTGCTACACCTGCCCCCACACCTCCTCCCTCACCCCAATCCCAGGCCCCAAGGAGACTTTCCACATCAGGCAGATGTTCACCTGCACATCTGCCAATGTGGTATACTGCATCCACTGTACCCGTTGTGGCTGCCTCTACATCGGGGAAACCAAGCGGAGGCTTGGGGACCGCTTTGCAGAACACCTGCGCTCGGTTCCCAACAAACAACTGCACCTCCCAGTCGCGAACCATTTCAACTCCCCCTCCCATTCCTCAGATGACATGTCCATCCTGGGCCTCCTGCAATGCCACAGTGATGCCACCCAAAGGCTGCAGGAACAGCAAATCATATTCAGCCTGGGAACCCTGCAGCCCAATGGCATCAATGTGGATTTCACAAGCTTCAAAATCTCCCCTCCCCCAACCGCATCCCAAAACCAGCCCAGCTCATCTCCACCTCCCTAACCTGTTTTTCCTCTCACCTATCCCCTCCTCCCACCTCAAGCCACACCCCCATCTCCTATCTACTAACATCATCCCGCCCCCTTGACCTGTCCGTCCTCCCTGGACTGACCTATCTCCTCCCTACCCCCCTACCTACACTCACCTTTACTGGCTCCATCCCCGCCATTCTAACCGGAACACATTGAATTCCGGTTGGAATATCAGGCTTCAAGAATTCCCTGGCATGTCTCTGTTTGGCTTGTGTGATTATGTGCTGTCCCAGTCAAATTTGTGTCCTTCGTTGTCCGTGTGTAGTGAGACCAGTGAGAATTGATTGTGTTTCTTGGTGGCGAGTTGGTGTTCATGTATCCGTATTGTCAGTTTTCTTCCAGTTTGGCCTATGTAGTGTTTCTCACAGTCCTTGCATGATATCTTGTATATCACGCCAGTTTTGCTGGTTGTATGTATGGAATCCTTTGGGTTTGTCAGTAGCTGTAGGGTGGTTGTTGGTTTGTGGGCTACCCTGATACCTAGGGTCTCAGTTGTCTTGTGGGCTTGTTCACGGGTCACTCTCAGTCAAATGGCATTTGTTTCCCATCTGTTTGAGGGAGTTGCGCCCGTAGGTGTTTAAAGTTTTCAAGAAGATTTGTAGCTCGGGTTGTGGATGAGGCTATAGGCATGCTTGGCGAGCCGGTGAGTTTGGTTGTTGTCTGGTCTATCCAGACCCCTCAGTATTCTGTCAGTTTCAATTGGATCACCCTCACCCTTCTAGACTCTAGCAAGTATAGAGCCAGAGTCCTCAACCGCTTCTCAAATGTAACCATCACCCCCTCCTCCACCCAAGTGTGTGGCATGGTGACTCAGTGGTTAGCACTATTTCCTCACGACACCGACACAACGCCCACCGCCGACGTAACTCCGCCCACTGCCGATGCCAACGTACCTCCGCCCACCGCCGACGCAACTCCGCCCACAGCCGACGCCGACAACGCTCCGCCCACTGCCTCCACAGCCAGCAGCTCCAGAGGAGACTGCAACACTGAGCCCTGCCGAGTCTTCACCATCCCCCCAGACCTCCCCCGTACCGAGGATGAACGGTCAGTCCTCAGTAAAGGGCTCACCTTTGTCCCCCTCTACCCACATATCAACGAATACCACTCACGCTTGGATATTGAGCAGTTTTTCCGCCGCCTCCGCCTCCATGCTTACTTCTCCAACCGCGAATCTAACCCTCCCTCTACTGACCCCTTCTCCCACCTCCAACACAAGCCCTCCTCCTGGACACCACCCCAAGGCCTCCTACCCTTCCTCGACCTCTTCATCTCCAACTGCTGTCGAGACATCAATCGCCTCAACCTCTCTACCCCTCTCAAACAGTCCAACCTCTCCACCGCAGAACGTGCAGCCCTCCGCTCCCTCTGCTCCAATCCCAACCTCACCATAAAACCCGCGGACAAGGGAGGGGCAGTTGTAGTATGGCGCACTGACCTCTACATTGCTGAGTTGGCGCCAACTCTCCGACACCTCCTCCTACTGCCCCCTGGATCATGACCCCACCTCCAAGCACCAAACCATCATCTCCCAAACCATCCACAACCTCATCACCTCAGGTGACCTCCCACCCACCGCCTACAAGCTCATCGTTCCCCAACCCCGCACCGCCCGCTTCTATCTCCTTCCCAAAATCCACAAACCTGAATGCCCTGGTCGACCCATTGTCTCCGCCTGCTCCTGCCCCACCGAACTCATCTCCACCTACCTAGACTCCATTTTCACCCCCTTGGTCCAGGAACTCCCTTCCTAGGTCCATGACACCACCCACGCCCTCCACTTCCTCCAGAACTTCCAATTCCCTGGTCCCCAACACCTCATTTTTACTATGGACGTCCAGTCCCTATATACCTGTATTCCCCATGCTGATGGCCTAAAGGCCCTCCGCTTCTTCCTGTCCCGCAGAACTCACCAATCCCACTCCACCGACACCCTCATCTGCTTAGCCGAACTCGTCCTCACCCTCAACAACTTCTCTTTCAATTACTCCCACTTCCTACAGACAAAGGGGGTGGCCATGGGTACCCGCATGGGCCCAAGCTATGCCTGCCTCTTTGTAGGTTACGTGGAACAATCCCTCTTCTGTACCTACACTGGCCCTAAACCCCACCTCTTCCTCCATTACATTGATGACTGCTTCGGCGCCGCCTCGTGCTCCCACGAGGAGCTCAAACAGTTCATCCACTTCACCAACACCTTCCACCCCAACCTGAAGTTCACCTGGACCATCTCCAACACTTCTCTCTCCTTCCTAGACCTCTCTGTCTCCATCTCGGGTAACCACCTAGAAACCGATGTCCATTTCAAGCCCACTGACTCCCACAGCTACCTGGAATACACCTCCTCCCACCCACCTTCCTGCAAAAATGCCATCCCCTATTCCCAATTCGTTCGCCTCCGCCGCATCTGCTCCCAGGATGAGACATTCTACTCCCGTACATCTCAGATGTCCTCATTCTTCAAGGACCGCAACTTCCCCCCCACAGTGGTTGAGAACGCCCTCGACCGTGTCTCCCGCATTTCCCGTAACTCATCCCACATGCCCCGTCCCCGCAATCATAACCAAAAAAGAATCCCCCTCATCCTCACGTACCACCCCACCAACCTCCGGATCCAACGCATCATCCTCCGACACTTCCACCATCTGCAATCAGACCCCACCACCAAAGACATTTCTCCCTCCCCATCCTTATCTGCCTTCCGGAGGGACCATTCCCTCCACGACTCCCTTGTCCACTCCACACTCCCCTCCAGCCCCACCACACCCAGCACCTTTCCCTGCAACCGCAGGAAATGCTACACCTTCCCCCACACCTCCTCCCTCACCCCAATCCCAGGCCCCAAGAAGACTTTCCACATCAGGCAGATGTTCACCTGCACATCTGCCAATGTGGTATACTGCATCCGCTGTACCCGTTGTGGCTGCCTCTACATCGGGAAAACCAAGCGGAGGCTTGGGGACCGCTTTGCAGAACACCTGCGCTCGGTTCCCAACAAACAACTGCACCTCCCAGTCGCGAACCATTTCAACTCCCCCTCCCATTCCTCAGACGACATGTCCATCCTGGGCCTCCTGCAATGCCACAGTGATGCCACCCAAAGGCTGCAGGAACAGCAAATCATATTCAGCCTGGGAACCCTGCAGCCCAATGGTATCAATGTGGATTTCACAAGCTTCAAAATCTCCCCTCCCCCAACCGCATCCCAAAACCAGCCCAGCTCATCTCCACCTCCCTAACCTGTTTTTCCTCTCACCTATCCCCTCCTCCCACCTCAAGCCACACCCCCATCTCCTATCTACTAACATCATCCCGCCCCCTTGACCTGTCCATCCTACCTGGACTGACCTATCTCCTCCCTACCCCCCTACCTACACTCATCTTTACTGGCTCCATCCCCGCCTCTTCGACTTGTCTGCCTCCTCTCCACCTATCCTCTCCTCTATCCATCCTCTATCCGCCTCCCCCTCTCTCCCTATTTATTTCAGAACCCTCTTCCCCTCCCCCATTTCTGATGAAGGGTCTAGGCCCGAAACGTCAAGCTTTCCTGCTCCTATGATGCTGCTTGGCCTGCTGTGTTCATCCAGCCCCACACCTTGTTATCTTACATTGAATTAGACGCTGTGTACAAACCACTGAGAAACAGTACCGGAAGTAATACCGACCACCCCAAAAATCAAAGGCATATGAATAACAAACAGGACAGAACACCGACACTTCACCAGAGGTGCACTGACTATGTTACCCAGCAGGTTGACAAAACATTTGCAACCAAACACACCGGCTCAGCGAGCAAGTCTACAATCTCAGACTAAACGTGGAGAATATGTTTCCACTAGTAGGAGAGACTAGGACTCAAAGACACAGCCTTAGAGTGAAGGGATGACCCTTTAGAACTGAGATAAGGGGGAATTTCTTCAGCCAGTGGGTGGTGAATCTGTGGAACCCGTTGCTGCAGAGGGCTGTGGAGCACAAGTCATTGAGAGTCTTTAAGACAGAGATAAATAGGTTCTTGATTAAGAAGGAGATCAAGGATTACAGAGAGAAGGCAGGAGAATGGGTTGAGAAACAGACAACACCTTTGTCATCAATAAACGGACCAAATTAGAAGAGACACACAAACTCATAAACAACACCCTCATCGGAATAAGATTCACCAGACAGGAGGAGAAGAACAAACAGCCCCCATTCCTGGACATTACGGTAGAGTGCAAGACAAATGGGGAACTGCAAACGAAAGCACACAGAAAAGCCACACACACAGACCAGGTACTGAACTTCAACAGTAACCATCCCAGCACACACAAACGAAGCTGCGTGTAGACAATATTTAAAAGGGCAACAACACACTGCAGCAACACAGAACTACACCAAGAGGAAGAGGAATACCTTTCCAAGTGTTCAAGGATAATGGATATCCAAAGAACTGGGTCAGGAGATGCCTACACGAACAGCATCAGAAAGATTCTACACGCCCCGACACACTCATCACACTACCCTACATCAGGAACACGTCAGAACTCACCACAAGACTCCTACAACCGCTGGGCATCAGAGTGGCACACAAGCCCACGTCAACCCTACGACAACTGCTCACCAGAACTAAAGACCCACTCATGGACAGGACCAATGTCATCTACAAAATCCCCTGCAGAGACTGTGAGAAACACTACATCGAACAAACAGGAAGGAAACTAACAACAAGAGTACATGAACACCAACTGGCTACAAAGAGACACGACCAATACTCACTCATCTCAATCCACATGGACAAGGAGAACCATGACTTTGACTGGGACAATACCAAGTTCCTGGGACAGGCTAGGCAGAGACAGGCACGAGAATTCCTGGTAGCATGGCAGTCCACAAAGCATGCTATTAATAAACACATTGAACTCGACCCCATATACATTCCACTACAAAGGAAAACCGGAAGTGAGGCAATCCATCTCAACGGAGCCCAGAGTTTAAAAACCAGGCGGGAAAACACACCGACGCTTCATCGGAGGCTGCACTGAGGATGTTACCAAGCACAGTAACGAAACATATGCGGAACAACAAACCAGCTCGGCGAGCCAACCAACCTCAACACCCACAACCCGAGCTACAGATCTACTCCAAAACCTGTGAGAAACAGATTGGCCATGATCAAATGGCGGAGTAGACTTGATGGACCACACGGCATAATTCAGCTCCTATATCTTATGGTTTTATGGTCCAATAAGGCTGCCAGACAGTGGAGATGAGGTAGGGGGGTGAAGCTCTGTGTTTGGGTACCTTGTGCCACAGTACCCACCCTGCCACCAACGACCCCCCCCAACACACATAAAACCCAGCCTAAATTGTAACATTCTGCGGCACAGTAAAAAAAGATTAGAAGTGCTCTATTGTTTGATCCCAGAATGGAGGAAGAATAATAACAATGAAATGGGTAATCAAAATATGACGAGATTGACAAGTTGTTTGGACAATCATGGGATCAAGGGACATGAGTGAGGACACAAGAGGGCAGCTGAGGGAGAATATCAGCTGTGATCTTATTGAATGGTAGAGCAGCATTAAGGGGGCTGAATGGCCTCCTCCTGTTCTGATTTCATACCTCCTTAAAGAAGATCACCAGGTCCTTGCACCTCGACTCAGCAATTTGTGACTGACATCCGTTCTTGGTCACTCATTCCACACATGTTTACATCCTATATGTGACATAACTTCAATTTTCAAATCCCTGTCTAAGCTGTTGGTCCATTGATTAAGCAAAGGATTCTATATTTTCTAGAATGATCTCAGATATATTTTGTCTTAATGGTGTGTGTTTTTTTTAATGTTGGTTGCCTTTATCCCCACAGTCCTTGGAAAACTGAAAGAAAATCGCTAAAAACTAAAGGTTCTGGATTGAACAGAAATGTAGAGAAGTAAAATCCCATTTAACATCCCTCAGATGCAAAGGTAATTGGGAAGGTTCACTATGAAGGTCATTCAATGGTCAATCTCATACGCCATCATGAAAGTCACATATTTTAGAACTCATTTGTCGCCTGAGCTCTTAAAAATATTTTATCCTGCTATGACTTAACAGCTAGACACATATTCTGAAAAGCTGAATGACAAATCAAAAAGGCAAGGCTGACATGATCTGATTACAAGAGTGTGTGCCTGCACATGTGCGTGCCGCTATGTTTGTGAATGTTGATATCTAGATAGGCGACTTTATTGTTATTTGTCTGCTTATCTGTCTTCTGTGTGGCTTGGAAGGGAACTTGCATGTGGTGGCGTTGCCATGCCTTTGTTTTCCCTTGCCCTTGTAGATGGTAGGGATCATGGATTTGGAAGGTGCCATTGAAGGATCTTGGTCAGTTACTACAGTGCACCTTGTAGATAGTACACACCACTGCTACTGTGTGCCAGTTAATGGGGTGCCAATCAAACAGGCTGTTTTTTTTCTGGATGGTGTTGCGCCTGAGTGTTGTCAGAGTTGCATCCATCTATCAAACCTCATGTTACATCAGACTCTTGACTTGTGCCTTGTAGATGGTGGACAGGGTGGACATTGGTACGTATGGGAGGTACACAATAGAAATGTCAGCTGCAGAGTTGGTGGGTGCCCCACATCACCACCTTCGTAGAACGCCAACAGAATTAAAGGTCAAATAGGCATCTAAGTGGGCAGCAGTGGGGCCTTTCCCACGATTAGTACACTGGTATAGAAATCCCGTATCCCATTCCCAAGAGCTGTTGCCGAATTAGAGGCCAGGGAGAGACCTAGGATGATTGAGGAACCCAGGCCTCAGATGAATGAGGATTGGAGGGGTTGCAGGATGGAAGTCACAACGGAAAGGTGAAGGGGAAGGGTCAGCAGCAAGAGCAGAGGGCCCTCCCCTGCCATGTGGTGTTGCAAAAGGATGTAGGAGTCTGAAATGGTCAATGTTGAGGAATGCTTTAACCACTGCTCAATAGGATGATGTCACGATGTGGGAGATCTCATAGAAGTAAAATTTAACATTGAAGTCTCCTTATAGTCCCAGTAACAATATCTACCAGAGCATTGAGATATGAGTTGCATTGCCATCATGCAATAAGCTATAGCATTGGAGTTGTTGCTCTTAGAGCAGAGAAGGCTAAGGAGGAGAGATAAAAAGGTGTAGAGCTGGATGAACACAGGAGGCCAAGCAGCATTAGAGGAGCAGGAAAGCTGACGTTTGGGTCTAGACCCTTCTTCAGAAAAAGGCGAAGGAGGAACCTGACTGGGGTAAGCCATGTTCTGAGAGACACAGACAGGGTAGATGGGGGAAAACCTTTCTCCTTATTAGAGGGGGCACTAACTGCGAACATAGTTTTAAGTTAAGGAGCGGGAGTTTGAGGCAAGTTGAGGAAATGGTGTTTCATCCAGACGGTTGTGGGTATCTGGAATTCACTGCCTAAAGGGTGGTACAGGCAGAACCCTCAAGACGTTGAAAAAGTATTTAGATCAACACTTGAATAGTCACAGCTTACAGGGCTACAGGCCAAAATGGGGTTACAATAGATGAATATTGGATGACCAGTGTGGACATGATGGGGCAAAGGCCCTCTTTCAGTGTTGTAAAAAAGTCTGTGACTTTGTTTACTACAAATGTCACTTCTTGTTAGACCAGCAGGAAGTGATTGCCCTCTATTATGCTTGAGTCTGCAAGCTCTGTGGATCCCTACAGTGTAAAGAGAATGGTGGCAGAAAACCTCAGCAAACAGCGTAGAAATGTGACTGCGCATGCAACAACAGCCTATGTAACACAGGCTGGGCCCTTTGAGCATGCACTGAGTGCATTGAACAAGGGACCCTCCCTGGGAGTCCACCAGCAAACACAACATGGGGTTTTGTTTTTGTGCCTCTTGTGTGATGTCAATCATGCCTGAATTGATTGGCCACTTAAGGACCTCAATTGGCAACAGGTAGAAAGGCTGTCCACGAGCCTTCCTGCCCCATAAATAAACGAGGGAGAGGTGGCAGTGTTCCAGTTGAGCATCCTTTCACTCAACTAAGGACCCCTGTGCCTCCAAACTTAAGGGGAAAGGCATCAAATTCTGCCGTGTGCGTTTCTTTGTATGTTTCTGTGCAACTGTGGATGTTTGTTTGCGTGTTGGTATGGATTATGGGTATTTTTATCTATATGTGTGTATCTATGTACACATAGGTCTATATATGACTGTGCACAAGTATGTCTGTGTGTATGCATGTGTGTATAATTATTTGCACATACATGTACATATGTGTGTGCATATTTTGTGTGTATGTGTGTGATATCAGTAAAGTAGCACACAAGAGGAGTCTCGGCACTCGAAAAGGTGCCAAAGTGGAACAATAGAATCCATCTCAGCATTTGCTGAGCTTCTCTTCCGTTCCGATAATAACAGTCACACCCACCAGCGAGTACTGTTCCCGGCATGAATTTTTTAACTTCACAATGAGAGCCACAAGCTCGCAATCCCTCTATTCTTTGCAAGTACACACACACAAAAAATAAAAGCAGACATCTGGCACCTTCTTCTGTCTTACCAAGGTGAACCGCTTAGAACGCTGAGTGCTTTATGGCTACATGCATTGCTGCTTTTCACAGCCCAGCATCTTTACAGCAAGGTTGGGTGGGTGGGAGGGAGGGAGGAATTTAATCCCTCCTTCTCAGTATCCGTGCAATAACCACAGCCCTTTCCCCTCTTCAGACATCTACCTATCCCTCCCTACTTACTGACTGTCCCACCACCCTGAAACAAGCAAATATGTTGTATGTGCACAGACACACACAGGTAGGTTTGACCTTCTCTCGTACATCCCCTGTCACAGCCACGCCAGAACATGCCTTTTCTTTGTTCAATGGAGCCTCTCAGTTACCTTTTGGAACGTCGGAACATGCTGCTATCAAGGAAGTACGGCATAGAAAAATTAGACAGAACAGTCCAGAGGGAGTCAGACATGGTCCTGCAGAGCTGACATTGTGATGGTGGTGTTAGGTTGGTCCACAGCACCGTCTAGCCACTGAGGAAAGAAAAGCTGTACTAATTCCCTCGATGGGTTTGGCAGATTATTCCACCGGTCTGGGAAGGGGAGGATGCTACGTGTGTGTGTGAGTGTGTAAGTCTCTGTGTATGTGAGTGTGTGAACGCATTGCCGCCAACAGTCTGGGATTGGAAGAGCTGGCACCTCTTCCAACCCCCACCCCCGTTCCTGCATCGTCAAAAATCTGCCCCAGAGCTCAGACACAATCAGTCAGCCCCACATTTGCCCCCGCCATATGGGAGTGTTCGCGGGGTTGGGGGGAGACGGTGTCTATTCATGAAGCTGCCGTCTATTTATCCGGATTTCAGCTGAAAAGTCCAGACCAAGACTCCAGAGGCTCCCAGAGAAGATGAAAGATAACAATGGGAAAGGAAGAAAAGCTAGAAAAATGATAAATGAAAGAGGCAGACAAGAGAGAGAAAAAGAGAACAACGGAGACAAAGAGACAAAAGGGGCAGAGATAATGAGAGAAGAAGGAATTAGAGGGAAGGATAGGCACACCTATAGAAATAGGGACTGGTACAAGCTCAAATATGAAAAGAGTCAAGAGATGGAGAGAAAGAGGGAGAGAGGTATAGTCGAAGGAGCATCAGGATACAGAGGCTCAGGGAAGCAGATAAATACTCTCACTCACTCTCACACATTCATACTCTCATCTTACTCTTACACACACACCTTACACACATCCTCACACACACACAGATATTCATATATGCACATAGCCACACACTCTTTCTCATCATACACCTTATACACCACACACTCTCACATACATACTTCTGTCTCTCTCTCTCTCTCACCCACACACACACACAGGGAAAGAGAGTGACAGTCCATTCACCCCTCAAGCTTAAGGTCAAGGACAGATGGAGACTAAGCTAAAGTGAATTAGAATCTGAGAGAGACATGCTCTGAAAATCAGACAAAGAGATAATGGTACAGAGGTAGGTAATGAAAAATAGAAGCAGACACACACGCAAACACAGAGGGAGAGAATAACAGTAGAGAGACAGATTGTGTCAATCGCTGTCTTTCTCTATCACTATGAGAGAGACTCAGGGATGGAATGAAACACAGAAACAGAAAACAGCAGATCATTAAAAGAGGGAAGCCAAGAGAAAGTCAGGGACTGAAACAGTCATTGATTAGAAGCACCATGAAAGACTTTGAAAGACATGATAACAGAATTTTTTTAAAATAAAACACAAAGAAGGAATGATTTAAAAGTTTTGATGTGCAGAAGTATCTGTCAAACCCTCCTCAACCACATGGAGTCACCAGCCTCTCTTTTTACAAAACAATAAGCAGTGTAACAGGACTGTGTTCCCTACACACCCTCCCAGTTGGGCTTGCTTTTATTCAACCTGTCTCAACCTGCATCCTTATCCTGTCTGCACCAAGCACCAAGTTATGCAGTCCTAAACCACACAGTAACAAACTCCATTTATGAAGCAACATTACCATAGCAAAAGGTTCTAAGATGCTTCACCACAGTGAATTTGACACTAAGCCATATAAATTGAAATAACTGCACAGAAGCCGGTATCCAGTCACCAAGTGACCCTTCATTTATATGTGCACAGTAAAATCAGGAGGCCCTCTGAATCCCCTATTTATATCTGTCAGTCAGGGCTTTCTGACTGGCCCAGGTTAACAACCCCAATCAAGGATCTCATAGTCAATAAGATCTACCTGTTTCCAATCACTACATAAAGAGCTTGCAGGATGGACAGCCAAAAGCTTGGGCAATGAGGTAGGTTATAAAGAGCACCTTGAATGAGGGGAGAGATGTGAAAGACAGAAGGGTTTAAGGAGAGAATTCCAGAGTTTAAGATCTGGCAGCTGAAGACACAGTCAGCCATGGTGCAAGGAACGAAATCTGTGATGCTCAAGAAGCCAGATTGGTGTGATGACATTTTAGAGGGTTGTGAAGTTGGAGGTCAACTACAGAGAGAAGAGATGAAGCCAAGGTTGGATTCTAAGGCAGATATTAAAATTTTAAAATGTGGGAATTGACAGATCAAAACACATAGAATGTGCAATTGATAGAGTTCAGAGTCTGATTGACTACCTACCCCAGAAATGCTTTTATTCATTTGAGGGATATGGATGTTGCTTTTTACATGACTATTTATTGCCTATCTATAATTGTCCTTCAGAAGACGCAAAAGGTGAGCTGCCTTCTTGAACTGCTGCAGTGTATATGCTGTAGGTAGACCCACCAAATCATGAGTGAGGGAGTTCCATGATACAGACCCAAGTGACAGTGAAGGAACAGTAATATATTTCCAAGTTGGGATGATGTGGGAACTTGCAGCTGGTGGTGTTCCCTTGGAGCTGGTGTCCATATCCTTATCAATGGTAATGCCATGGGTTTGCAAGATGTTTGTAGGTGTTACACTGATGATATTCAGTGGTGGTGGTGAAGGGAGTGAGTGCTGAAGATGGTGATGGGGTGCCAATACAACAAAGTTTTTTTGTCCTGGATGGTGATGAATTTCTGAAACATCAGTGGAGCTGCACTCATTCAGGCAAATGAAAAGCACACTCCTGACTTGTGTCTTGGAAATGGTGCGCAGACACTGGGGAGACAGAAGGTGAGTCACTCATCTCAGGATTCCCAGCCTCAGATCTGTTCTTGTAGCCAGAATATTGATAAGGCAGGTCCAGTTCAGTTTCTGGTCAATGGAAACCCCTGCCATGTCGATAGCCTCAATCAATCTCTTTCAGAGAGACATGGTGAGGGAGTAAACATCCTTCCTTTGTATTATTTGAAGTTCTTTGCTTCTTTATGCTGATATATACATTTTCCAGGTATCCACACTTTCATAATAATCAATACTTTCCACTTCATGTCTCAATTTCCTAAAACTGCCCTTTGCCTTTCTCATAATACAGTATGAACGTTTATCCATTTTAATGCCTGGGGCAAATCCATAATCTGAAAAGACCATTATTTCACACTTCATATTTACCCGTAGATGTGCTGCTGATTCCCAGCGCATCAATGAGACAGGATGTGATGAGCCGCGATGAATGATTGATTTCTCTACCCTGTCACCTTGTTTATTGATTCATTCTTTTCAACGTCATTTTGGCAATTTGGGTCCTGCTTCCTCATCCTACCTTTGGATGGCGATCGCGGTGCTGGACCTGTCATCGACCTGCCTTCCAGCAAAAAACACTGAGGAAGACTGGTCACAGTATGTTGGGAGTTCGAGCCCCACTGCAGGAAACTAAGCACGATACTCAGGTTGACAATACCTAAAATGTAGGAAGTACTGCACTGTCAGAGATGAGGCATTAAACAGAGTCTGGGTGTCTACATAAAACACTCGAGCATCTGATCTCTTTGTGAAACATTTGAGGACTGATCTCTTCATCAAACATGTTCAAGAAAATAGTTCATGGCTCACAACAAAGATACATTCCAGTGAGAAAGAGTGATTCTAGGAAGGGGGTAAGCCAACAATGATTATCCAGGGATGTTAATGATAGCATCATATTTGAAAGAAAAAATATAGAAAAATGTAAAGATTTGTGGTAAGCCTGAGCATTGGGAAAGTTTTAAAAACCAACAAAAGACAGCCAAAAACAGAATAAAGAAGGAGAAGGTAAACCTTTAAGGTAAACGCATAAGTGATATGAAAACAAACAGCAAGAACTTCTTTAAATAGTTACAAAGGAAGAGAGAAGCTAAAGTGAACATAGGCCCCTTAGAGAATGAGGCTGGGGAGATAATAATGGGGAACCAGGAAATGGCGGAGGAGTTGAATAAATACTTTGCATTATCCTTCACAGTAGAACACCCTAACAGCATTGCACAAACACTAAAGAAACATGGGGCAAAAGGAAGACAGAGAAAGTACTAAGGAAACTAATTTGATTGAAGACCGAAAAGTTCCTAGAACTTTTTTTATATTCACTCAGGGGACATGGGTGTCGCTGGCTGGCCATCATTTATTGCCTGTCTCTAGTTGCCCTTCAGAAGGTGGGAGTGAGCTGCCTTTTTAAACTGCTGCAGTCCACAATCTGTGGGTTGACCCACAATGCCTTTAGGGAGGGAGTTCCAGGATTTTCACCCAGCAACAGTGAAGGAACAGTGATATGTTTCGAAGTCAGGATGGTGAGTGGCTTGGAGGGGAGCTTGCAGGTGGTGGTCTTCTCTTGTAAGTGCAGGTCTTGTACTTCTAAATGGAAGTGGTATTGGGTTTAGAAAATGCTGTTTAAGGATCATCAGTGAATTTCTGCAGTGAATCTTGTAGATTGTGCACACTGCTGCTACTGAGCATCGGTGGTGGAAGAAGTGGATGCTTGTCGATGTGGAGCCTATTAAGTGGGCTGTTTTGTCCTGAATGGTGTCAAGCTTTTTGAGTGTTATTAGAGCTGCCCCCTTCCAGGCAAGTGGGGAGTATTCTATCACACTCTTAATTTATGTCTTGTAGTTACTGGACAGGCTCTGGGGAGTCAGGAGGTGAGTTACTCACTGCAGTATTCCTAACCTCTGAGCTGCTCTTGTAGCCACTGTGTTTATGTGGTGAGTCCAGTTGAGTTTCTGATCAATGGTAATCCTCAGGATGTTGATAGTGGGGGATTCAGTGATGGTAACACCATTGAATGTCAAGGAGCAATGGTTAGATTGTCTCTAATTGGAGATGGTCATTATCTGGCATTTGTGTGGCACACATCTTACTTGCCACTTTTTAGCACACGCCTAGAATTCATAGCATTGGAACATGGACTGCTTCAGTATCTGAGGAGTCATGAACAGTGTTGAACATTGTGCAATTGTTAGCGAATTTCCCCACTTCTGAACTTTTGATGAAGGGAAGATCATTGATGAAGCAGCTGAAGAGGTTTTAGCATCCCTAATGGGATGCTTCCTAGGACATTAAAAGTAGCAGCTCTGGAAACATTAGTAATCTTCCAAGAATTCTTAGATTCTGGAAAAGTCCCAGAAGATTGGAATGGTGCCAATGTAATGTTTTTATTTATAGAAGAAAGGAGACAAAAAAAGGTAACAATAGGCCAGTTAGCTTAACATCTGTTAGTGGGAAACTGTTAGAGTCTATTGTAAAGAATAAAATAGTAAAGCATTTAGAACCACATAATATGACTAAGCAGCATCAGCATGGGTTCACAAAGGCAAAATCATGCCTGACAAATTTATTAGAACTCTTTGCAGAGCTAACAAGCAGGATGGATAAGGGGAGCCGGTGAATGTAAAATATTTAAATCTCCAAAAGGTGTTTGATAAGGTACCTCATGTTAAGCTACTGAACAAAATTAAGACTCCGTTGTGTTGGGGGCAGTATATCAGCATGGATAGGGAATTGGCTAACCAATAGAAGACAGAGAGTTGGGGATAAAGAGGCATTTTTAGGATGGCAACCTGTAATAAGTGGAGTGCCACCACAGATCGTGCTGGGCCCACAATTTCTTACAACTTATGCACTTTGTCAGGAAGAATGAAGGAGCTGAATATTATTTAAATGGAGAAAGACTGATGAAGGCTACAGCACATAAGGATTTGGGAGTCAGTCCTTGTGCACAAATTACAAAAAAGCTAAGAGAATAAGGGTTTGTCCATTTAAGACCGAGAGGATAAGGATTCTTTTTCTTCTCTGAGGATAGTGAATCTCTTTATCGTAGAGGGTTGTTGAGGCTGGGTCATTAAGTCTATTCAAGGTTGGGATAGTCACATTTTTCATGCACACGGGAATCAAGAATTATGGGGAAAAGTCAGGAAAGTGACGCTGAGGATGATCAGATCAGCCACAATCTCATTGAATGGCGGAGCAGATTTGATTGACTAATTGGGCAATTTCGTTTCGATGTGTTATAGTCTTACCCATAGACCAGGTCTCTATATAAATCATCCGTAAACTGGATATGTATAATTCTATTCCAGAACTAGATCTTTATGAAACTTCCAGGGACCATGTCTCTTTGTGGACCACCCAGGACTGAGTCTCTACATAAAACACAAGGAGACTAGGATTCTACTTGCAACATTTGAAAACCAGCTCTCTAAATGAAACATCTGGGGAGTAGGTCTCTACATAATCATCCAAGTAGTGGGCCTTATTATAATACATGCGTGTCTCTGCAGTCTCTATACAAACACCCATGGACTGGGTTCTTTGTATATAACAGCTGGGGAATGGGTATCTGCGTAAAACACTTGGAGATTGGGTCACTACATAAAGTACTGAGAACCATGTCACTACATTAAATATCCAGGAACTGGGTTTCTACATAAATCATCTGTGGACTGTGTCCCTAGAGATAGCATCTAGGACTGGGTGTCTGTATGAAACACCTGGGGACCAGGTGGATAGATATTTTCTAACCAACTTGTTCAGAAATGTTATTACACAACCTCTCAAGCAGGTGGGACTTGAACCTGGCCTACTCGTTCAGGGCAAGGTACACCACCATTACAACACAATACTCAAAGAGTACAATGCTATGTTAAACACATAGAGGATGGGTCTCTACAGAAAACACACCGGGACTGGATATATACAATGTCTCCAAATAAAACATGTGGAAAGGTAACCTGGTCTCTTTATAAAACACCCAAGGAATGATCCTCAATATAAAGCACCCAGCTAATGGGTCTCTACATAAAACAACCTGGGGACAAAGTTTCTATGTAAAATGTATGGAGGCTGGGTATATACTAGAGATGCAGAGGGAATTTACCAGGATGTTGCCTTGATCTGAGAGTTCGAGTTATGAAGAGAGACTGGATGGACTGGGGTTGTTTTCCTTGGAGCAGAGAAGACTGAGGGGAAACCCCATTGAGGTGAACAAAATTATGAGTGGTATAGACAGGGCGGACAGAAAGAAACCTTTCCCCTTGGTGGAGGGATTAACGACTGGAGGCATAGATTTGAGGTAGAAGACTTAGAGAAGATGTGAGGAAATGTTTTTTTCATCCAGAGAGTGGTGGGAATCTGAAACTCACTGCCTTTTTTTATTATTCATTCATGGAATGAGGGCGTCGCTGGCTAGGCCAGCATTTATTATCCATCCCTAATTGCCCAAAGGTCAGTTAAGAGTCAACCACCTTGCTATGAGTCTGGAGTCACATTAAGGTCAGACCAGGTAAGGATGGCAATTTCCTTCCCTAAAGGGCATGAGTGAACCTATACAGTGTCTGTAAGAATGGTAGAGGCAAAAACGTTAGAACATTTAAGAAGCATTTAGATGTGCACTTGTATGTGCACAAGGCATACAAGGCTAAAGGCCAATTGCAAAAAAAAACTGGTATAGTTAGGTACATATTTTTGATTGGCACAGACTTGATGGGCCAAAGGGCCATTTTCTGTTCTATAGACCCCTATATCTCTATAAAACAGATGTGGATCATGTCTCTGTATAAAACACCTGGGGTACAGTCTCTACCTAAAATACCCAGGGACAGGGTCTCCATATAAAACATCTCAGACGCAAGTCTGTATGTAAAACATCCAAGGACCTGGCCTCTATGGAAAACACTCAGGATAAACCACCACTGGACTGGATGTCTGGGAAGCTGTTCTCTTCATAAACACCCGACGGCTGAGTCTCTACATAAAATCCCTGGGGACACGATCTCTCTACAAACCACCCACAGACCTCCATATGAGATCTGCTGAGACTGGGCCTCTGTATATGGGGATGAGAGGGTATCACAAAACCGGCCAGACTTCACAATCTAATCAATTGTGGATCATTCTCTCAGGAACTAATTGGGCTCAAAAAGTTTGATGTTCACTTGACTCATTCCCCACTATCTAGCACAGAAATCACAGTCAGAAACAGAGGTGTGGCAGATCAGATCAGCTCATGTTTCTAGCGGATGCCACAGTTCATGGTCCAGGATCTCAGATCCTGGCTATTCACTGTTGATGCTTTAATCTTGTATTTTGTGATAGCATATTGACTCTGATACAAGATTAAAGCTTTCTCCCTCCACTAGTCCCACCCTCATAGCCAAAGCCTTGGGTATCAATTACTCTCAGGATAATGCTGCAGTAATGACATCACAAGGGATGATCTGCTTGTGTGAATGTCAGCATGCATCAAGGACGCAGGGTGCACTGATCATACTGACAGCTGTTGCCTGGATAGGGACTGGCCAGGCACAGAACACCACCTCCCCTGTAAAATTAAATCAGTGGGAACTGGAACAGACGCCATGTGTCGTTTCTGAGCTGTAATTTAATTCTGCAATTCAGATGATGGCCGCAATCCACTCACAATGCAGCTTATAATATTACCTGATCCACTCCATCAGATTGTACACTAGTCAGCAGTTCTGACTATCCATTGTTACATCTGCAAACCATCTGATTGCTCTAGATTCTTGCCTATAATTCAGTCCAACTATCCACCATTGAGACAAAAATCACCCAAACCCATCCACTAGGTTTCTACTGATAAATCATTCCAGACTATCAATTACTCAATAGGCTATACCTATAATCTACTTGTTTCAGAATCTGAACTGCTCAGTTAGATTCCATGATGAAATTCACTTCCAGATGTTCGCAATATTTCATACAGAAGATCTATGATTAAATTCAGGTGTGTAACTGACTCTTGAGTATCAATCATTCAATATATTACGTAGAATTTTCAGCACAGAAACCAGTCATTTGGCTCAAATGGTCCATATTAGTTTTGATGTTTCCCATCCCTTTATCAATTATATATCAATAGTTATGAATTATCAAGTTTCTGTTTCTTTCTCCCTCGTGTGTTTACCTCCCTTTTAGATGCATCTATTCACCTTACCTTCATGTGATATTGAGTTCCACATTCTAACCACTCTCTGTGGAAAGAGATGTCTCCTCAATACATGATTGGAGTTATTAGTATCTGTCTTGTTCTTAAGATCCTGTAGCTTTAGTATTAACATTATCTCCACCTCTATTTATCAAACCATTTCACTGTTTTAATGGTTTCTTTTATATCTCTCCTCTTTCCTGGAGTATTTTCTGGTAGGTATAACCTCTCTGTTCTTCATCCTTCAAATTCTGCATATTTTTGCACAGTTTATTCAGTCATGGGATGTGGGTGTTGCTAGCAAGGCCAGCATCAATTAGATATCCATACTTGTCCTTGAACAGAACAGCTTGCTAGGTCATTTCGGAGGGCATTTAAGAGTCGACTACACTGCAGGCCAGATAAAGCAACGATGCAGATTTCCGTCCCTGAAGGGTATCAGTGAGCCACATGGGTTTCTACAACAATTGATGATAGTTTCATGTTCAATTTTACTCAATGCTAATTCTAAAGTTATTAATTTAGTATTCCACAGGATGCCACGGTGGGATTAAGACCATAAGACCATAAGAAATAGGAACAGGAGTACGCCATTTGGCCCCTCGAGCCTGCTCTACCATTTTAAAGGATCATGGCTAATCCAACATTCCTCACATCACTTTCCTGCACTCTTCCTGTAACTCTTACTGATCAAGAATCTATCTATTTCAGCCTTAAATATACACAAGGACTCTATCTCCACAGCTCTCTGTGGCAAGGAGTTCGAAAGACTCAAAATCCTCTGGGAGAAGAAATCCCTCCTCATCTCAGTCTAAAATTGGTTTCCCTTTGTTCTGAGTCTGTGCCCTCTGGAAACATCCAGTCAGCATTTACCTTATCAAGCCCCTTAAGAATCCTATATTTTTCAATACAATCACCTCTCATTTTTCTAAATTCCAATGAGTAAAGTCCCATCCTGTTTAGTCTTTGGATTTGAACCCACTTTCCCAGAGCATTAGCCTAGACCTCTACACCACTATTTCCATCATTTTTGTATTCAACTTGCATGCACAGACCGAGAGTGGGCACTAATACATGAAATATAAATCAATCATTGGTCTCCAGCAGATCCCGCTTGGAACTCATTGTTACACATTTGAATCTGCCTTATTATTCTTTCAGAAATAGCTCTGCTGATCATTCCCATAAATGGGCCCTGCTTCCCTCATATTTTAGGAAACACCCAATGTCAAATTTATACTATAGAGTAACATAAATTGAACAAGAAGACACCACTCTGAATTGAATACTGTGTCCTTCAAATGCAATTTTGCAAGCTTTCAAGAAGCCAACTACTAATGCTAATGAGATGAGAGTAATTATAAATCATTAATCAAATGTACTTTAGAGACATTCTATGTACATACAGAATAGGAGTTAAGACAAATCTCACTTAGTTCATCTTTTCCTAGTTCCCACCTCATAAACAACAAAAATAATCAGCTATGTCCTTCTGGCTACATGAGGTTGTTTGCAGCCAGTATTTTTCTTCCCGCTGAGTTTCTCCAGCAATTTCTGTTTTTGCTTCAGATCTTCAGCATCCAATTTTTGTTTTATTTTTACTTTTAGAGATGTTATTACATATCTATAGAGCAAACGAGACTTGGGCCTGAGTCTCCTGGTTCAAAGAGTAGGGACCCCACCACTGTGCCACAAGAACCCTTTGCAGCTAATGTTAGTATACAATTGATGTATAAACCATTACGCTATTCTTGATCCATCTGGGCCTCTGTCTCATCAAAACACTTGCCAGCGTTTAGATCTCTGATCTCTCATCCCACTGGAATTTGATGGCCTTGGTTTTCAGTCCTTAACCAGTAAATGAGTCAATCGAAAGACTTCTGATCAAGCCTGCAACCATAGCCCACCTTTCAATCTGGTTTGTGGAAACCACAACTGAACCGGGACCTTCCAGCATCCCCTGCTCCCACCCAGTCATAAATAATTTCTGGAGAATCTGTGGTGAAATGACTTCTCCCCTATTTTCTGATCAACAGGATTAACACACTCAAAAGCTGCTCATTGGCAGACCAAACCCCCTCTTTGTCCCAAAAGCTTCAACAAACTGTGTCTTAGTTTTAGCTTTTGTTAATAAAAACCCGCAACATATGTTCATCCAGATCCTTTCCATGGAAAAACAGCACAAGATGACCCTATAAAATCCTGAAAACCAGCTCTCACATTGGGCAGCATTTAGGTGAAAGAATTCATGGTACTTGCCCACAACCACAATGACTGCTGACTCTATATTTCTTATTCATTAATTAAACATTTCCCATTACAAGGAAACACCTTATATATTATACATTTTGTCAAAAACATTTCCATCTGAATATCAATCTGCTGGATTGCATTTTCAAAACACAATCCAAGAGAATGTCACTTATATAGCTTATATAGCACAGAAATAGGCCATTCATTCCAACTAGTCCATGGTGACTCAAGTTTCCTTACATCCTTCCTCATTAAACAGCATAACTCCTTAATCCCTACTCCATCATCTGTATAGATAGCTCCCTTTAATTGCATCTACACTATTCACTTTATCCAATCCCCTTGGTAACAAGTTCCACATTCTCACCTTCTCTAGGTAAAAAAAACACTTCTTCTAAATGTGGATTCCTTTGAGATGTCCTTCTATCAATGGCCTCTAGTCTCCTTCTTTCCCAAAGCTTAAACATTCTCTACCTACTCTATCAAATCCTTTTCTAATTCAGGTCAAGCTTCAGCCTTCTTTTTCTCAAGAGAAAAGAGAGACCCAACCTGATAATGAGATAACAGGTACTGCAGATGCTGGAGAATCCGAGATAACAAGGTGTGGAGCTGGATGAACACAGCAGGCCAAGCAGCATCATAGGAGCAGGAAAGCTTGACGTTTCGGACCTAGACCCTTCAA
>JAHRHZ010000086.1:11765795-11819484 GCA_024137785.1 Ginglymostoma cirratum | reverse complement strand
TTGAAGGGTCTAGGTCCGAAACGTCAAGCTTTCCTGCTCCTATGATGCTGCTTGGCCTGCTGTGTTCATCCAGCTCCACACCTTGTTATCACCCAACCTGATAATGTTTTCCTGATAGGTATACTGCAAATCTCCATTCTATCCTTGTAGCTCTTTTTGTTTGCATGCTCTCCAACGCTATTACACTCTTTTTGTCATAACATAACCACCAGAACTTGTAGGCAGTACCCCACGTGTGGTCTAAAACCAAGGTTCGATTTGAGTTTACTTTTCCGTTCTCTCGGTAAGAAATAAGCCCATGGTTTGCTTCTTTATGACCTTGTTAGCCTGGGTCTGCCATTTTTAAACACTTGTGCATTGTTACACCCATGTCCCTTTGATGGTCTGCACCATTTGGATCGTTGCTGAAAAGACGTTTATGCAGGGACGGTTCTTCTGAAAACTAAAGGAACAGGTTCATGCGTTGCACTTCTTGTGAATTACCCGGGACCTTAAGGAGCCTTACAATTCCCCATTGTTTTGTTTATGTCATTGCTTGGCCAATCAGAATCAGCTTATTAAGCAGTCAGCACCCATTTCCCTGTAATATAAATTGCAGCGACCTTTTGAATTTGGCGTTCTTTTACTTGTTCTGATGAAAGCAAAATGAAAAGTTTTGTCCATATGTCCCTTTATTCAGCACTACTTTGATTCTTATTTACTAAATAATAAGCAATCTCCTTATTTTTATTGTCAAACTACCTTGTACATATTTAAGCTGATATTAATTTACCAATTAAATGACCATTCATTAAGTTTGTTAATACTTCCTCATAACCTAATGTTTGGTTCAGAACTTGCTGTGAATGACAGTTAATCATCAAATTATACCCTTACTCTATAAGCATCATATAAATATTTCTATCCAGTGAGAAGTCATGATCTGAATGTGGCGTCTGAAAGAGGATATGAAAGCAGCTTCACAGTAACTTCTCCCATTGCCTCTGTGCTCATGAACTAACTTGGCTCTTGTCCTGGCAATGTCTCAATTTTAAAAGTCTCATCTTGGTTTTCAAATTGCTCTATCGTTTCACCTCCTCCCCATTTCTGCAATGCCCTCTAGCCCTGCAATCCTCTGAGACCTTGTTGCTCTTGCAGTTTGGAGCTATAGTGTGTGTGCTTACTTTGCCCCACAGTCGGGCCATGTCTTCAGTTGCCTGCGCCCTAAGATCTAGAATTCCTTCCCTAAAACCGTCTCCCAGCTCTCTCTCTCCTGCTTTGAAACACCATTTCAAATCTATCTCTTTGACCATTTTTATTTTGGTCACTTGTCTTAATACTTCAAGTGGTTCAGTGTCAATTGTTTATCTGAGCAAATTCCTAGGCATCACCCTGGGATCTGAAGTGATAAGTGTGCCTTTCAAGTCTGTCCTTTTTTTTGCTGCTCTGTGTTTCCAGCTGTGCTATTTGCCTTGTCTTTTAATGTCAGAAAACTCTTTACTCACCTGCTCCCTTTCCTCGTCAAAGGCAGATCTTTCTGTAAATAACAGAAAAGGCAAATAGGTTAAGAGTTTTCATGGTTCTGTCATATTGGAACAATAACGTCTGATTTCTGCAATCCTAGCTATTCAGAACACATCAATGATCAGTTATCACATTAACTCTTCTGAAGATGCATAGTTATATTGCCCATCAATACCAACCTTGGGTCTGACCACAATCAATAACTGTATCAGATGAAATGCTAAGTGGCTGCCCCAAAAACAGAGGTCATGTCGTACAGGAAGGTAATTACGTATTTTTTCTTTTTACATTTTCAACAGTTAATGTTTATTTGGTAAAACCGAAAGAACTGCGGATGCTATAAATCAGGAACAAAAACAAAGTTGCCGGAAAAGCTCAGCAGGTCTGGCAGCATCTGTGAAGGAGAAAACAGAGTTAACGTTTCGGGTCCGGGTTCTGAGGAAGGGTCACCGGACCTGAAACGTTAACTCTGTTTTTTCCCTTCACAGATGCTGGCAGACCTGCTGAGCTTTTCCAGCGATTTTGTTTTTGTTCAATGTTTATCTGGTGTCCACTGGCACCCTGCTTCAAAATGATAATTGTAACTGATATTAACATATAATACATCAGTGTTTCATGAGAGATACAAGTACAGTTTTCTGGAATGGAGTTTATGCCAGGGACAGTGAAGCTTAATGTAAGTGCAGTTATGCATGGAGATTTCTCTACTCTGACGTTTACCTTCTGCACTGTCACAGGGTCAAAATCCTGGAACTCCCTCCCTAATAGCACTGCTAATGAATGTACACACCTGCATGGACAGGAGCTGTTTAAGAAGGTGGCTCACCACCACCTTCACGAGAAAATTAAGGAAGTGCAGTAAGTGCTGAAGTTGCCAGCAATGCCCACATCTCATGAACAAATAAAAAGAAACAAAATTAACATGAGCAAACAGCCAAAAACATAAAGGATAATCAGCTCCATGCCAACATCAGCTGATTTCTTTTTACTCATTAGTGGGAATGTGCACCACTGGCTAGTTTAGCATTTATTTCCCATCTTTAACCATCCTGGAGATGGTAGCAGTGAGATGCCACCTTGAACTGCTGCAGTGCTTGGGTGTAGGTACACCCACAGTGCTGTTAGGAAAGGAGTTCCTGGATTTTGATGCAATGACACTAAGGAACAGCGACATATTTCCAAGTCAAGATGTTGTTTAACTTGGAGGGAAACTGAAGGTGGTGGTGCTCCCAGTGATCTGCTGCCCTTGTCCTTCTATACGGTAGAGTTCACGAGATTAGAAAGTGCAGTAGGCATAGGCTTGTCAAATTGCTGCAGTGCATCTTGCAGTTAGTGCACACTGTTACGACTGTACGAGGATGGTGAAGGGAGTGAATGTCGAAGGTGGTGAGTGGGTTGCTGATAAGTGGGCTGCTTTGTCCTGGATGTTTGTTCTTCTTGAGTATTGTTGGAGCCGAACCCATCCAAGAAGTGGAGAGTATTCCGTCACTCTGCTGACTTCTGCCTTGTAGATGGTGGATAGGTTCTGGGAAGTCAGGAAGTGAATTACTGTGCAGAGAAGCGTCCTAGCCTTGAACTTGGCAAAAATTTCCAATTACTTGGCTGGAGAGAGGTTTTGCAGGTACAAGGTGGTTCTAAAGTTGAAACAAAAGCAGAAACTGCTGGAGAAACTCAGCAGGTCTGGCAACACCTGTGAAGATAAAACAGTTAATGTTTCAAGTCCAGACGCCTCAGCTGAAGAAGGGTCAGTGGACTTGAAAAGTTAACTCTGTTCATCTCCATCAATGCTTCCAGACCTGCTGAGTTTCTCCAGAAATTTCAGTTTTTGTTTCAGATTTCCAGCATCCACAGTTCTTTGCTTTAGATTAGTGGTCCTTAGTGTTCTCTCAATGTTTGACCATACATCAATTGGGCTGATTTAATTCTCAAGCTGCAGTATAAACTCTGTTGTGTAGCTGCCTTTTCGGATATGACCAAGTGATCGATGATTTTACAAACACACCCGTGGCCATTTCCTGTGTCTTAAATTTACAAAGAAAATCATTTTCCTGCAGAAGAGAAGGCTCACATTTTATGTAGTGTTTTTCATCACATCTCCAACTGCTTTACAGCCAATGAAGTAGAGTCATAGAATCCCGACAGCATGGAAGGAGCCCATTCAGCCCATCAGGCCCACACCACCGCCCCATCGACACTATCCCTATATTTCCCTGGTCTGCACATCCTCTGGACAATATGGGCAATTTAGCATGGCCAATCAACCTAATCCACACATCTTTGTACTGTGGGAGGAAACCAGAGCACGCAGAGAAAACCCACACAGACACAAGGAAAATGTGCAAACTCCACACAGACAATCACCCAAGGATGAGATCGAAGTCAGGTCCCTGACACTTTAAGGCAGCAGTGCTAACCACCGAAACACTGTGCTGCCCTTTCAGTACATTCTGAAATGTCATCTCTGTCATGACAATTTAACAGCTCTGGGGTAGGTTGGGGAATTAATTTAATGATTGTACCACCAAACGCCAAGTATTTTTCTACATCCTTGTGGAAATATGTGTAAGATTTTATGGTATGTTCACTCTGGCTGATGATGACGAGTTGACAGCTACTTCATGGTGAAGTGCTGAGAATGGATAGTGCCAACAGGAATATTCCAGTCCTTGTTTTCCAATCAATGCATCCATCTGTGTTACATTCCATCCCATGCTTTGTGACAGATGTAGTCAGTTGGGTGGCTGAGACAGGAAATGTTACGGAAGGATGTGAACAAGGAGATCATGCTAGGAAAGGTGTAATAAACAGCATGCAAAATACATCAGAGCTATTTTCAAACAGAACCACGGCTTACGTCATGTCCCCAATATAGAGACTAGAATTTTGGCATATTTTAATCTGCAGACGTGAAATTAATTTCACTCGTCCTCCTCTTGGTATTTCGTCTGAAGCCCTGAGGGAGTGCCTCACTGTTGGAGGTGCCATCTTTCAGACGCAATGTTAATATAAAGCCAGGTCTGCCAGAAATGAAACGTACTATTCAGAGAAGAGCAGGGGTGTCTCCTCCATTGTCCTGCATTGATATTCATCCCTTAACCAAAATCATTAAAACACTCTGATCATTGTTGTATTGATATCTGTGGGACCTTGCTGTGTACAAATTGGGCCATATTCCCTGCATTATGCCATGACTACATTCATAAAACCATTAACTGGCTGCAGAGTTCTTTAGGGCTCGTGAGAGTCTGAAAGGCACTACACAAATGCACAAAAGCAGCAATCCCTCAAAGGGGCAGAGTTGTCACAGTCAAGTGTTTCACTAAAGGTTTGCCTAGGTAAGGGGCTGCAGTGACGGTGAATATAATGTGAAGATGTAACTGAAACTACAGCAGTGTGCTGGCAAACCAACAGATGGTCAGTTAGCATCTGCGAATAGAGAAGGTACCATCTCAGCTGTCATTCACCACTGCCTCAAAACGTTACAGATGCTCGAGGTCATCTAGGACTTTCCAATTTGCAACTTATCAATAGCACAGCGCAGAATAAGGCAGTTAGAGGAAGTGGGGGCAGATATCATCCCCAAAAAAATGTAACTGACAGAGCAATCCAAGGGGACTGAATTATTTAATCCTGCTCCCAGGTTCACATGCTCACTGTGTCTGCAAATAAAACCCCTTGTCACTTTATTTTTGGGTTTTTGGGGTGGAATTCTTTTCCTTAGATACTTGATAGAGGCATTCAACAACATGAGGGCTTTGGACAGAAATAGGGAGAAACTGCTCCCAATAGTGGAGGGGATCATGAACTAGATGGCACACATTTAAGGTCATTGGCAAAAGATGTAATGGCAACCTGAGAGGAAAAGCACCTTCATGCAGTGAGTAGTTAAGATCTAGAAATGTGCTTCCTGAGCCTTTAAGAGGGAATTGGATTGTTCTCTGAAAAGGAGGAACGTACAGAATTAGGGAGAGAACATGGGGGAATGCGCAATTGGAGTGCCAGCAGTGACACAATTGGCCAAATGGCCCCTTGCTGTAGACCCTCTATGATTCTGTCCTTTGCTACTTTAATTCCATATCCTATTCCCAGTCTTTGCATTGAGACAGATGGTATTGTGGGAGATCATTGGGCCATTTGTAAGAACTATTCAAATAGTCTTGCTCCCTTGTTCTATTCTCATAGCCCTGTAGATATTTCCTTCCCTAGAATTCCATGAAATATTTTTCCAACCATTTTCCAAAAATTGTTGTTGAATCTGCTTCCGTCAGCCCTTCAGGCGATACAGTCAGAATCGAATCAACTCAATATGTTAAAACAAGTGCCCTCTCATTGTCAATTCTGACCTTTTTGCCCATTACATTAACTCTGTGTCCTCAGGTTACAAAGCTTCCAACCAGTGGAAACACAATTTCTCCTTATTTGCACAAACCAAACCACATGTAGTTTTGAATGATGACACTTAAACAGTAGATCTTAACAAGGATTGGTGTTGGTCACTTTTTAACCATTCTAGGATTTTGAGTGTCATCAATAAATGGGCATTTATTACCCATCTCAAACTGCCCTTGAGCAAGTGAGAGGCTTGCTCAGCTATTTTTTTTAATTCATTTACAGGATAAGGGCATTGCTGGCCAAGCAGCATTTATTGCCCATCCCTCATTACCCAGAGGGGAGTTAAGAGTCCAACCACATTGCTGTGGGTCTGGAGTCATATACAGACCAGACCAGGTAAGGATGGTAATTTCCTTCCCTAAAGGTCATGAGTGAACCAAATGGGTTTTTAACCTGACAACTGACAATGAATTCATGGTCGTCATTTTACTCTGAATTCCAGATATTTATTGGATTCAATTTCCACCAACTGCCGAGGCAGGATTTGAACCCAGGTTCCCTGGAACATCACCCGGGTCTCTGGATTAACAGTCTAGTGATAATACCACTAGGCCATTGCCTCCCCTATTTCAGAGGACAGCAAAGGGTCATAGGAATTGCCATGAACCTGGAGTCATGTGCAGGTTCGGTCGGTTGCTTCAGTGTCACTGGGTCAAAATCTTGGAGTTCAGTCCCTAATAGCACTGTGGGTCTACCTACACCAAAGGACCTGCAGCAGCTCAAGAAGGCCACTACCTTCTCAAGGGCAGGTAGGATGTTCAACAAATGTTTGCCCAGCCAGTGACACCCATATCAGATGAAGGAATCAAAAAAATAGTAATTCAGACCATCAGTGGATCCAATCCAGAATGAAACGTCCTTCCTCCTAACACACATTTCAGCTGTCTCTCCATGTCAGGAGAAACTCCCTACAGTTCAGCTTCTATTATTTAGATATTTTCTAAGCAACCTGTTTAGCAATGTTATTTACACATCGTCAGGAGCAGATGGACCTTGAAACCAGGCCTCCTGACGCAGACATAAGGACACTACCACTGTGCCACAGGAGTCCAGCTTCTGTTATTTACTGTGCTGAGTATTATCACACACAGCTGGAACTGTAGAAAATAGATAACTGTGATCTAATGGGATTTTACATGCATAAAGTGTGGGTGAGAAATGAAGAAGCAGATTTATTTTTAATGAAACCAACAAACAGAAACAATTTGCAAGGAGCAAAGTTTGAAACCATTTTAAATACCTGTGTAGCTGTACTGTGCAGTGACAGATTGTTAAGCTTCATCACCTCACTCCCATATGTTCTAATCCTACTGCCCATTTCTGTAAGGACTTTAGCATTGCCAACTCTCCAGGATTGGCCTGGAGTCTCCAAGAAATAAAGGATTAATTGCCAGAATACTGTTGTTGGGAAAACCTAAGAGTAAATAAAAATCCAAGGGCCAATTAAAGAGGGAATTGTTTTTATTAATTGTATGTAAAAGTATCGGGGAAATGGTTATTTGAGGGTGGTTAAGAGTAATCCTCTCAGTGAATTATAGCTCTGATATAACTGGTTACAGGAGGAAAGGAAATGAGTTTTTCTTTCTGGGAATGCAGCGATTTCTTCTTTCTATCCATATTGCGAGGTTGTGTTAATTTCTGAGAGCAGGACAGTGATAGATGGCTGCAACAAGGGACCAGGGAGAGAGGGCAAGGTAATGGTTCATATCGTGGGAAACAGAATGGAGAAAGATGATGGTGAGGGAGAGATCACAGGGCAGGCAGTAAATAGACAGAGCTCAGTGAAGGCGAGTTTCTGGAGAGGAAATGACCATGGCAGGAGAGGGCTGACATCATGGAGCGAGGGGTTGGATGGAGAGACTGCAGGGAGGGGGGTGCTGGAGAAAGCATTGCAGGTTAGTTTAGGTGGTCAACGTGGGGTTGGGGGCAGCAATTAAGTTCCTCTTGACCCACAAGCAGTGCTTGATAAACAATTACAAATTGGATACTTCAGTTCTCCCCTCCCTTTCAAGGCTGCCTGGTTTCCCAAGCCCTGGACAAATCAGGGTGAAGCCATTCAATCCAATGGCTGCTTAAGTCTGAGAAATGTAGCTTCAATAACATATGAAAATTACACACAACAGAATCCCTAGGGGAAAAAAAAGGAAAGTGAGCAGAGAACTTGGAGAGATCTTTGAGATTATGTCAAGGTTCTTAGGTGGACCTGGACAAAATGCATTCACTTAAGGAGTCCAAAAGGAGGGCCATAAACGTAAGAAAGTCATGAATAAATCTAATTGGGAATTCATCAGAAATCTCTTTACCCAGAGAACAGTGAGATTGTGTAACTCATTCGCACAGGGAGTGTTTGCGGTAACTATTTAAAGGGAAGCTAGTTAAACATGAGAGGTGAGGGAACAGAAGGACATGCTGCTAGGTTAGGATGAAGCAGAGTGGGAGGAGGTTCATGTGAGGTATTGAAGCTAGTGAGACTGAATGATCCATTACTGTGCTGCAAACATAGTGTAAGCAAGTATTTAGTCCCAGAATCAGCCTTTATCTTTCCTGAGCACTCAAATGCCTATTTAATGATAGGATACCCAATTGCCATACATCACACACAGCCTCATCTGACAATTCTACAAGGTTACAATGACTTGTTTCAACTTGTAGCTAAATGCCCTTCAAACACAAGCTGGTATCTAATTAATTTTATTGATAATCATTCCACTGTGACAGAAAAGCCTTTCAGCAAAGGATCAATAATCACAGCCAGATCCCTTTCAATCTCCACCTTTGTCTCAGGGACACGATTTAACTCCATACATACTTCCTGTTCCATTAAACACCACCTTGTGTTTATCCCTGTTAAATCCTTTCTGCCTTCCCTTGCCTGATCCATTATAGTTAAGCCACTCCTGTAGTTACACGTAACTCTTCCATGGATGGCTCCCAAGTTGGTGTGGTCTCCGGAGGTCAGTTAGCACAGATTACTAAAATAAACAAAGCCAATAGCTTGGGTCCAGTCCTTGAACCAGCTGTGGGAGTTCATGGAGGACTTGCCTCCTCACATTACCCTGTACTTGTGGAGTGATTATCCTCAAGCTGCACATAACCTATTGTCTCTCTCTAATGGAGGCAGATGCCCATGTTCCTTTGTGGACGATGTCTCGTTACCTCACACTGAGCCCCACTTGCTTTGTACAAGTATGTCTCTTGGTTAGTTCCCTGCCTTGTACCAGTTCCCACGAGCTGACTTACAGGCGGGACACCATCATTGGCATCAAAGTCATCTGACGATTTCAGTATATTGACACTGGGTAATGCTACTACAGCCATTACCTACCCTTGTTCATGGGCGGGAGTATCTTATGCTCATGAAACTACGGCCATTGCCACTTTTAAGAAGTGAATGGGTGAGAAGGTGAGAGGCATACGTAGTGTGAGCAAAGATTATGTTTCTTTGAAGCTCAGCAGATCTGGCAGCATCTGTGAAGAAGAAATCAGAATTAAAATTTTGGGTCTGGTGACACTTCCTCAGAACAGTTAACTCTGATTTTTTTCTTCACAGATGCTGCCAGACCTGCTGAGCTTCTAGCAACTTCTGTCTTTGTTCCGCAGTTCTTTCATTTTTTTATTAATGTTTCTTTCCCTCTTTTCGCAACCCTGCAACTCCTATAAATTTTTGTACTTTTTTAGGTGGTCTTAAACATCCCATGGCGCTATTCCAATGGACAGCAGGAGGAGACCGCCCAGGCCAATATTTATCCCTCAATCCATGTTGCTTGCCATAGTTTCCAACTTCAAACATTCGACTTACACACCTGGGATTTTCATGAATTAATACATTATTTTAAAGAAGAGAGAGAGGAGAGAAAACACACTGAAGGGGGCCACTGTGGTCACCTGACGAGGTTAAGCCAAATTCACAAACCCATTGTGAAATAAACAAAGACAGTCTGAGCTGAAATTAATATTTGATCAAAAGCCACTGAAACGCATTCTGGTCTCCCTGCTACAGGAAGGATGTTGTGAAACTTAAAGGAATTCGGAAAAGATTTACAAGGATATTGGCAGGGTTGGAGGGTGTAAGCTATAGGGAAAGGCTGAAGAGGCTGGGGCTATTTTCCCTGGAGTGTAAAGTGCTGAAGGGTGACCTTATAGAAGTTTATAAAATCAAGAGGGGCATGGATTAAGTGAATAGCCAAGGTCTTTTCCCCATGGGTAGGGGAGTCCAAAACTAGAGGGCATAGGTTTAAGGTGAGAGGAGAAAAAATTAAAGGGACCTAAGGGGCAACTTTTTCACACAGAGAATGGTGTGTGTATGGAAAGAACCACCAGAGGAAGTGGTGAAGGCTGGTACAATTACAACATTTAAAAAGCATCTGGGTGGTTATATTAATAGGAAAGATTGAGAGGGTTATGGGCCAAATGCTGGCAACTGGGACTAGATTAATTTAGAATATCTGGACGGCATGGATGAGTTGGACCAAAGGATCAGTTTCCATGCTGTACATCTCTATGACTTTATGACACTATAAAGAAATCCTTGTCCATTGTTTCTGATTTGCATCTTTTTGAAAGTTCATACTGGGATGGTAGTTAGCTACAGGCTACCCATTTTTTAAAAAGAAAAGGTGCCAGACAGGAAAAGGTGCAGAAGAGATTTACCAGGATTTTGCCTAGATTGGAGGGAAGGTCTTACGAGGAAAGGTTGAGAGAGCTAGGGCTTTTCTCTTTAGAATGACAAAGGATGAGAGGTGACTTGTTAGAGGTGTACAAAATGATCAGAGGTATAGATAGAGTGGATAGCCAGAGACTTTTTCCTAGGGTGGAGGTAGCTATTGCAAGGGGGCATAGTTTTAAAGTGAGTGGAGGTAGATATAGGGGAGATGTTAGAGGTATGTTCTTTACTCAGAGAGTGGTAGGGGCGTGGAATGCATTGCCAGAGAGGGTAGTGGAGTCAGCCTTGTTAGGGGCATTTAAGCGGCTATTAGATAGGCATATGGATGATAGTATAAGGTAGGGGTGGAGGTTAGATAGACCTTAGATTTAGGGTAAAAGTTCAGCAAAACATCGTGGGCCGAAGGGCCTGTACTGTGCTGTATTGTTCTATGTTCTATGACATTACAATACAATACCGCCCAGGAACGTTTGCCCCACAAGCCCCTCCCCCATGGCTGCACCAATTCCTAATCCTTGTTTAGACCCACTACTTATCACCCTTACGTGGTTTCTATCCCTCTCATCACCTCCCATCCATGTGTTTATCAAGACATGCCTTAAACATTGCTAATGTGCCTGCTTCCACCACCTCCACTGGCAGTGTGTTCCAGGCCCTCACCATCTTTTTGTGTGAAAAATTTTCCCCACACTTCTCTTCTAAACATTACCACTCTCACCTTGAACCTGGGCTGTCTTGTAGTTCACTTTGCTACCTTGAGAAAAAGCCTTTGACTATTTACCCTATCCGTGCCCCTCATAATTTTATAAACCTCTATCAGGTCACCCCTCAGCCTCTGTCTTTCCCATGAAAACAATCCGAGTTTATCCAACCTCTCCTCTTAACTAAAACCCTCCAGACCAGGCAGCATTCTGGTAAACCTTCTCTGCACCCTCTCCAAAGCATCCACATCCTTCTTGTAGTGTGGTGATTAGAACTGCATGCAATATTCCGAAAGTAGCCCAACTAAAGTTTTATACAGCTGTAACATAACTTCTCAGCTTTTATATTCGATGCCCTGACCAATAAAGGCGAGAGTGCTGTATGCCTTCTTGACCACGTTATCCACCTGTGTTGCCACTCTCAGGGATATGTGGACCTGTATGCCCAAATCCCTCTGTATGTCAATGCTACCAAGGATTCTGCCATTTATTGTATAATCCTCACCTGAATTTGATGTTCCAAAATGCATCACCTTGCAGTTATCCAAATTAAACTCAATCTGCTGTTCCTCTGCCCAAATCTGCAATCTATCTATATCCTGGTGCATCCTTTGACAATCCTCCTCATTGTCTGCACCTCTGCCAATTTTGTTGTCATCCATAAACTTACTAATCAGACGACCTACATTTTCTTCCAGATCATTTACATATATATATTACAAACACTAAAGGTCCCAGCACAGATCACTGTGGAACACCAGCAGTTACTGATCTCCATTCTGCAAAGCACCCTTGCACTGCTACCCTCTGTCTTCTATGACCAAGCCAGTTTTGTATCCATCTAGCCAGCTTATCTCAAATCCAATGAGACTCCATCTTCTATACCCGCCTCCCATGAGATAACTCATCAAATGCCTTATTTAAATCCATGTAGACAACATCCACTGCCCTTCCCTCAATCATTCTCGTCACCTCAAGAAACTCAATCAAATTGGTGAGACATGACCTTCCCTGCAGAAACCCATTCTGCCTATCACTAATAAATCCATCACTTCCAAATGTGAATAAGTCCTGTCTCTCAGTATCTTCTCCAACAGCTTCCCCACCACTGACGTCAGGCTCACCAGCCTGTAATTACCCAGATTATCTCTGTTTCTCTTCTTAAACAAAGGAACAACACTGGCCATTCCTCTGGAACCTTGCCTGAGGCCAAACAGAATGCAAAGGAATCCGTTAAGTCCCCAACTATATCCCCACATTGGCTCTGACAGTGTCCTATGATAGATCCCATCTGGCCTTCGGGACTTGTCTACTTTCATACTTTTGAATACACCAACACTTCCTCCTTCATTATGTTGAGCTGCCTGAGAGTATTCACACAACTTTCCCTAATCTCAACATCCCTCACATCCCCTGTAAAAAACTCATTAAGGATCTCACCCATTTCCTCTGGCTCCACACATAACCTCCCTCCTTTCTCCCCACAAGTGAACTGTATTTCAATAAAACAGCTTTTGGGTTGAAGAGAGAAGAAGAAACAGACTGGTATCAAAATTGGAAGACCTCTTCTTCACTTTCTGTTTCCCTCAGCCTCTCTTAAAAACTGTATCTGATCGTAAAGCAAATTAGAGAAACATCTAGTAACTGAGAATGCAAGGGTATTGATAGACTTTGCCACTGCTGCAGATATAAGACATCCAGTAAACAACCCTGGTCTCAGGTTAAAATCTAACACATCAAGATCATCAAGGACTTCGTAAATTTTAAATTTCTTCTTCTTCCTTCTGTATCAGACACCCTCTCTTTTATACCTGTGTTTGTATATGTGTGGGTTTGTTTTCATGTTTCATTATTTTCCTCAGGATTAGTAAGTGATAGATTTCTCGAAACAAAAACCTCATAATAGACTCCTTAACTTTGACAAGCATTAAGCTTTAATTTAAAATTATATAGTTGCATGCTTAGAAGAATTTTAAAAACTTGTTGCATCAACCACAGGGATTAAAGAGAGGGGAACTGATTCACCCTCCACACCTGTTTGCAATAAACTAAAGTCAGATTATCTGGTTATCATCTCATTGCTTTTTGAGGGATCTCACTTTGTGAAAATTGACCACAACATTTCCAGTGGTAGAACAGTGATTATCCTTCAAAAGTACTTTGTAAGGTTGCAAAAAGCTCTGGGAGTTTGAGGTGCTGAAAACGCACAAATACAAAGTACTTCTTAAAAGTTGCCCCTATATGAATTCAATTAACACACCACACCAGCCTTCCTGGTTTTAATAGTTCACGACTGTACTGGAGAACTAATGCAAACATTTATAACTCAACAGCCAGGCTTGTGATCATATCCTGAAGTTTGTTTATGGAATTTGATTGGATAGATGGTTGGGGGCAACAGGGATCGGGAGGGGATTTGGGACAAAGTTTTAAAAAAATGTATTTCAGTGTCTTGGTTGCCTCTGGATAGTGGGGGAAGTTGAACTACATTTGCTGTTTATTCTCCATGGCAACACCTCTACCAATCAGAGTCCTCTTGCCAACCAATCAGCACCCTTTTCTCATGCAGTATTAATTGTTGTTCCCCTGGAGATATGGTATTCTTGCGATTGTCCTGGCGAGCATGTCTCTATTTTTTAACAGCAACGCGCACATTCTGTACAATCAAGTAACTATTAACAGTGGAAAACCTCAGGAGTTCAATATGAAATTGGTCAGTAGCAATGAAACCAATAGAAGGTATCTCAGTGTCAATCTGCTCAGGCTCTCCTGTTTACATGGATCCCAGCTTAAATTCCAGCTGCCAACAGTACTTTAGCAATTGAGTTTCATCTGATCAATACTGCCTAATGCATTGTCACTAAGCAGCAGTACATTAAAGATAATCCTTTGAACTGGCCACATGATGCATTGATCTGACCTCCAGCTGACCTCCATCAGTAGTCCGAGTTCCAAACTGACAAATTATCCTCAATGAAATATGAAGAATTTGCAATCCTATCACACTTCTCAAAAACTCTGCTCCCAAAGGGCTTTATTGTCAATTAAGTACTTTTTATGATGTACTGTCATGGTTGCAATGTTGGAAATACTGCTATCAAAATTCGCACAGCAAGCTCCCATAAACTACAGTGTGAAGATAACCAGATAACCTGGTTTAGTGGAGTTTGTTGAGGAATAAATGTTACCCAGGACTCTGGAGAGAATTCAAACAAACACAGAAAATGCTGGAGGAACTCAGGACGTCTGGCAACATCTGTGGAGACAAAAATAGAGTTAAAGTTTTGAGTCAGATATGACTCTTCTTCAGAATTGTTCTTCAGAAACATTAACTCCATTTCTTTCTCTACAGATGCAGCCAGGTCTGCTGAATTTCTCCAAGCCTTCTCTGTGTTCATTTCAGGTTTCCAGAAACCATAATAATTTTACTGGAGATAGCTTCCCTGATTCCTTTAAAAGGATGCTATGGGGCTATTACTTGATGGGGCAGGTGGGGGCCTTGCTTTAACATCTCATTCAAAAGATGGCACCTTTGGCAGCATGGTCTCAATACTACATTGAGCATGTCAATCCGATGCTACAGTTGAATTCCAATCCACGTAACTTCTCGTTCAGAATTTAGAGCGTTGCCCACTAAGCCTTAGTACAGTGTTTGTGTAGCCTATGGACTGCTGTGCTGTTTGAAGGCAGCTCGCCACCAGCTTTTCCAGGGGAATTAGACATGGGCAATAAATGCTGGCCTGGACAGCCATGACCACGTCCCACGAAAGGATGAGAAAAACAAACCAACCCAACGTACTGAATAGTTTACCCAGCCCAAGATGCCTTGGGAACACAGCAGTGTGACTCAGTTCAACCCTACAATCCAAACTCAACCACCCGAACACTGATTGAGATACCCGAGCATCCTTGACTGCAAGTGTTGGCAGCTGATGGACCATGGAGGGCGTCAAGGTTCGATGCAGTCGGACGATACCCACTTTCAGGTAGGTTCTCAGCAAGTCAGTTAAACCACGCAGGTCCCTACTCACCAGCCCCTTACTAACTGGGTCATCTGAGGGAACTGGCTGTGAAAAATTCTCCCCATCATAAACAATTAATAAAGTGGCCTGTCAGATTGAACCAGTCGGGAACACCACTTTAAAGATTCAGAAGACACTCCCGAATATGGAGCCTGCAGTTGCCATGGTAATGTTCTCAAGAGATTTTTAGTGCTGGGTTCTGATCTTTCAGAACATCTTTATGCCTAAAATTATTAGGTGCATAATTTATGTCTCCCTGTGTTTACTTAAAAATCTATATAGATTCAAGAGAATAATTCAGCCAGGAGAGAGGCCATTCAGCCTATTGTAAGAGAGCTATCCAGTTAGAAACACCACTATGCTCTTAGCCCAGAGCCTAACAATTTCTTCCTTTTTGAGTATTTATCAGTACCCCTTTGAAAGTTACAATTAAATCTCTTCTAACTGTTCCTTCTGGTTGCGAATTCCAGAACATAACAATTTGCGCAATAAATATATTTTCTTCAAGTCAACTTGAGCTCCTTTGCCAATCACGTTAAATCACTTTCCTTGGTTTTATATCCCTTCTTCACTGGAAATGATTTTGCATTATTTTTGTACAAGAGTGCGTGTTCGTGAATGTTATGCGGATGTGAATGTATGGGAGTGTGTGAGTGTTTGGGTGTGTGGGTGTGGGTGTGTGTGTGTTTGTGTGAGTGTGTGTGTGAGTATGAGTGTATGAGAGTGTGTGGGTGTGAGTGTGTGGGTATGTTGAGTGTGAGTGTGTGTGAGTTTGTGGGTGTGAGTGTGCGGGTGTGTGAGTGTGTGTGAGAGAGTGTGAGTGTGTGGGTGTGAGTGTGAGTCTGGGTGTGCGTGTGGCTGTGTGAATGTGAGGGCATGAGTGTGAGGGTGTAAGTGTGAGGGCAAGTGTAGGATGTTGTGGATGCAAGCATGGGTGTGGGTGTGTGTGATACTGAGCATATGTGTATGAGTGTGGATATGAATGTACATAAATGGGTATGTGTGTGAGTGTGGGTGTGTGTATGTGGGTATATGTGTGGGTGTACAAGTGTATGGGTGTGACTGAGTGTGTATGTACGTTTTCAGGATCTGGCATTTTATTACACTTCTGCAAAATTTCAATGGGATGAAACTGCCCTGCCCAATACAGTAAGAGTGGCGCTGCGTGTTGATATTTCTTTGTCTATGTCTTAACAAGCCCAGTGCCAAAACAATAATCATTCATTATTAATCACAGACACAAGTGTTCAAGGCAAAATTTCTATCTGCTGGAAAGAGTTGGACAATTTCTTCCTACTTCCTCATGAAATAAGTAAGTTACATTTCTATAACACCTTTCGTGACATCCGTGCACCACAAAGCACTTTACAGTCAGTGAAGAACTTTAGAAAAGTTACCATTGTTTTTATGTGGACAATACAGTAGCTAATTTATGTATAGGAAACTTCCACGTCCAGTAATATAATAGTGACCAGATAATCTAATGGTTGAGATTAAGGGCAGCACAGTAGTTAGCACTGCTGCCTCACAGTGCCAGGGCCCCAGGTTCCATCCTGAGATTCCATCCTCAGGCGACTGTCTGTGTGGAGTTTGCGCCTTCTCCCTGTGTCTGCGTGGGTTTCCACCAGGTTCTCTGATTTCCTCCAACAGTCCAAAGATGTGCATGTTAGGTAGATTGGCCATGCCAATTTGCTCATAGTGTTCAGCAATGTGTAGGTTAGATGCAGTAGCCATGGGAAATGTAGGGTTACAGAGAAAGGGTAGTAGGATGGGTTTGGGTAGAATGCTCTTTGGAGGGTCAGTGTGGACTTGTTGGGCTGAATGGCCTGTTTCCACACTGTGGGGATTCTATGGAAATCAATAATGATCAGGACCCTGGGAAAGTCTCCCCTCTGTTTGTCTTCAACTAGTACAATATTATCTTTTCTGTCTAACTGAGCAAGCAAATGAGGCCTCTAATTGACAGTTGCTTCAAAAGACGGCACCTCTGACAATGCAGCAGTCCCTCAGAACTTGACTGAGCGTTTTCACCTAAATTATGAATTTGTATGCAATGTTGGCTCTTGAACACAGGCACTCTTACAGCTCACAAAAGGATAAAGTTGGATCAATGCACTAATGAACATTAAGACAATCTCATTCAGGTTGAGAAGAGGAATGAAAAGGTTTCACAGGGGACTTTGAAGCCACTGAATTGTAGTTACAGTTAAGGCTCATTCAGGAAGTTTCATTCTGCCCCTAATGCAAACTGGGCTCAGTAGGTTGCAATTTAACCTCTAGGTCAGGAGGTGGTGGGTTGAAGTCCCACTTCAGGCTGATGCTCCAGCCTAGAACTGGGGACTGCAGTGTCACAGGTGCTGCTTTTTGGAAGAAACATTAAACTAAGATCTCACCTGTCCTTACTACTGCTAACTAATATTTTTTTCCTCAGCAAACGTCATGCAAAAACAATGTCTGGTCATTTTCAAGATGCTGTTTGCTGTGGGCAAATTCACTGCCACTATTAGAAGAGTAACAACAAGAAATTGAGAAAGGATGACACAAATGCAAGTCTTCCCACCAAAGCTGTACCCGACTTAAGAAACCTTGCACTTCAGCGGGGAGCCCTACAATGAGACTGTTTAATTGTTGATGCCGAAGTCCTCAGCTACGAGCTCAAGAATCCACCATCTATCAAGCCTAACCTCTGATCCTGTAAGGCTGGAAAATAAGATTTCTGTTATAGTTCAGGTGTTCATCATCCTGACAGATCCAGGTCCTGTAGTAATGAGGGAAGATGTGACTGAATGGGAGGGCTGAGCTGTGCTGGTTCATGCTTATTACTGACATTAGATACCCAGAACAGAAAGTGACCCCTTTCTTAAGACTGCCACTGAACAGAAAGTTTCTTCCGAGAATAAACTCTGAGCATCTAACGAGAGAAAGACTGATTAAAATAGCACAGCTCCCAATTCTCGGGAGACAATGAAAGCACCGACTCCAGAAAGTGGCAATGGGTTTGGCCTATTCTGAACCCTGGAATGGCTCAATGACTCATGATAGGGTTCTGTGACTCACTTTACTGCTGTCCCTCATTCCAATTAACCCACATCATCACAGCAGTGCTGCATCACAATATAACAGTAATTATTAGCTAATGAATGTGCCGCTGCTATTCTTGTTCTTCGTCTCCCGAAGGTAGACTGAAACAGCAAGTAAACTTTCTCATTCAACAGACTTCTTGCTGATCACTCTCCAGCAAGGTGGTAGATGGGTTTCCATCTGTGGAAAGCAGCTGCAGGGAGGTCAATGATTCTCGAAACACAAGGCCCATCTGAAAAAAAAACCTCCAAAGCCTCTTTTACAGCACCCAGTCACCTCTGATGATATTTTGCACCTTAACAAACCTTCCGTCACCGTCTGACGGTCACCATCTTTCTCCTAATTTGTATGAAATGATGAATTACACTCAGAGAATGTAGAAAAGGGGACCCAGGAGGACAGAACTGGCTCCCATTTAACTTATCACTTGAAGACAGCACCTCAGACAGGAAAATAGGAGCAGGACTAGGCCATTCGGCCCTTCCTCAATACTGCAGTGGGAGCGTCAGCTTAAATTTGCGGCCATGTCACCCAAAGCAAGACATGAATCTACAACATTCAGAAGTGAAACTGCTACTCAAGGAGTCACAGCTGCCCATTCGAAACCCAGACTACGGAGTCTGGTTTGAAATGACATCTGACCTTTCTCTCTCAGACGGTCAAGCCTGTGTTTCAAATTTTTATTTATTCCACGTTTCCGTCAGTACTGGCTTCCTTGTAAATAAAAACACAGCCCTTCATATCACAGCATGCTACACTGCACCTTGAACCTGCATTGATGCAGATGTGCACACACAGGGTGCACCACAGCCTTGTGAATATCAGAGTTCACTCTCAGATATCTGAGGCGCACGCTGTACTGAACACAGATGAAATGTCACCCTCTCACTCAGAGTATGATCATGCAGATAGTTTGACTGCGCCTGTATTTATTGCACGGAACTGCAGAATAACAGCCCCACTTTAGGTCAATAATGCCCTCGGCGGTGTCAGATTCTAAACTTACTGATACTTCTCAGCCCAGCTGCACTCTGCAGGTTCCCTAGCTCCTTTACCATATTGTTTGACTACCCTATTTGTATTGCCTTCCTGCCCCTTTAAGTCAGTTATCTCCCAATCTGTGCACATAAATTGAGGCTGACACATTTGTGCCTTGCTGACGAAGTGCTGCACTGTCAGAGATGCTGGCTTTCGATCAAGATCCTAAACCAAGGCAATAACTGCCTGCTCAGGTCACTTCAAAGGATTCTACAGCAGTACTTTAAAGAATAACAGAGGAATGATCCCTAATAGCCTGGAATATTTATCCCTCAATGGAGATCATATAATCACATTACTTGGACTTGATAGCAAAATCCAGTAAACCAAGAATGTTATGTGTCTATCAACTATTACATTCCCTACATTACCACAGTGATCACACTCCACCTTCATTGCATGTGAGGTGTCTAATTGTTATAAACTGCAATATATGTGTGCAAGGATGTCTTTTGTTTCCTTTTAAATAATGGTCATAAGGAAATTCAGTATCTCCACACAGCCAGGCTGAAACTGTAGGGTGCAAAGATCTTTAAATAAAAACATTGTGTTTTCTTGATTTTGAACTAGAATCAGGGCAGTTCTTAATCTGGTTTTCCAGTATTCCTTACCAGGATGTACTGCATTAGTCCACAATGATTTATTTTGCAGCAGGTTGAAGGTCACAAAGTTAAAGACTATTAAGTTGCAAGAACTTCACTCAGCCTCGTGGTGGTGCTTCTGGGATTGTTAATTCCTCAAATTAACAATGATTCCATTTATGTTTTTGGCAGGGAGGTGGAGATGAGGCTTTGAGCTTATCATGACAAGGAGATGGAATGACTGGTACCGAGTAACAGCAGCAAATGTACTCTCAGGTTCAACGTAACTAGATGCAGAGTATAGCCTGTTTTACGGAACTCCAACCAAGTCAATCAGCTCCAACCTCAGAAAGCACCAGTGGGTAGCAATATACATACAATGGAATGACCATCTCTGAAACCCACACTATCAACATCATGGGGCTTACCATTGACCAGAAACAAAGTGGACCATCCATATAAATACTATGGTTTCAAAAGCAGATCAGAGGTGAGGAATTCTGCAGTAAGTAGCTTACTTCATGACTACTATCCAGAATGCACAAACCAGGAGTGTGATGGAATGTTCGTCTGGATGAGAGCAACTCCAGCACCACTCAAGAAACTTCACACTATCCAGGACAAAGTATCACATCTTCAAACACCTCAACCACTGACACTCAGTAGCAGCATTGTAAACCATCTACAAGATGCATTGAAGATACATTCGCCAAGACTCCTAAACAGCACTTTCTGAACCCACAAACACTACCATCTAGAAGGACAAGGGCCGCAGACTTACGGGAACACAAACACCTGTAGATTCCCCTCCAAGACACACACCATCCTGACTTGGAAATATATTGCTGTTCCTTCATTTTCACTGGGTCAAAATCCTGGAACTCCCTCCTTTAGGTCATTGTGGATCTACCTACAGCAATGGACTGCAACGGCTCAAGAAGGCAGCTCACCACCACCTTCTCAAGGGCAACTTGGAACGTGCCATACATGTTGGCCCAGCCATGAATAAATATCCTTGTGGCTCTTCATGTGTATGCACCTAATCACATGAGGATCATTGAGTGAATCCAGCCTGCATTCCTGGTCCATTAATTATTTGTGAATTTGTAACCATCTAAACGATGATGTTCCTTCTTTACAATAGCAAACACTAAAACATTTTGGCAACTGTAGTTTCCTGATAATTAAATAAAGAGTAATTTTCAATCTGGAGTACTCACTGTTTAAAACTAAACTGCATGCTTGGAACCAAGTGTGAAATTACAGTACTCATATGGTTTCAAATGATAGCCATCATTTCAGGGGTCACAGTGCAGACTGACTAGAACTCTCTGGAGGAGAGGTGTGAATTATTCATGAGGGGTTTCCTCACAGTTTTCCCTGAAGACACCAACTCAATGATGGGGAGGCAACCTGAAGGTGGCCTACAGAATGACAAGCTAGGACACTGTGTAGTGGGATGGCATGCTCATGTTGACCCACTTAGTGACCATGATTTACCACGTAGTGATCGTTGGCAGTGGCCAACAATAGATATCGTTGTCCCAGTGGCAAATCCATAAGGGCAGGATCAGCCTTAATTTCCCTGAGGAAGAAATGCCTGCAGGTTCTCAAGAAGTTTATATCAGAGGAACGAATGTGACAATCAGGTATCAGAGACTTGAAAGGACCAGTGGAACCAGACTCTGCAAAATACCTGGAGGAAAGGGGAGTAAACATTTTTCTTGCTCAAAGGAAAAACACCAAGCAGGAACCACTCTCTGGGTGGGAGGCTATGGTGTTGTAGCAATTCCATGGGACTGGTAATCCAGAGCCCAAGATTAATGATCTGGGATCAAGGGTTCGAATTCCACCATGCCAGATAGCGAAATTCAAATTCAATAACAATCTAGAATTTTAAAAAAATCACTATCAATTGTGTAAAGACCCAGCTGGTTCACCAATGTCCTTTAGCCTTACCAGGTCTGGCCTACATGTGACTCCAGACACGCAGCTTTGTGGTTCACATTTAACTGCACTCTGGGTCAGTTAGGGATGGATAATAATTACTGGCCACATCCAACATATGAATTTACAAAAGTACAAAACTCAGCAAGAGTACAGATGCTGATGTTACTATAACACCAGTTGTCAGTGTAGTATAACATGGGATGCCAACTGTTCTGGATACATTCCTGGGGAGTTTGTCACATGACCTTCTTCCTCCAAACTAACTCACTCCCAACCTGCTCATCATTTGTTTCCTGGCTTGTTCATCCTCATGAAGTCCCACCTCCCACTGGCTTTTTGAGAAAGTGAACAGACTGCTCTTTACCCAGTTGGAAGCTTCATGACTGACAGTCCCTCTGTCCTTTCTTTGCCTTCTCTGACATTCTTACTACAAACAAGCAAAAGGAATTATATGTGTTTTTAATGCTGCTCAGAATCTTTTCCTGGATTGCTCACAGCTGGTGATTCATTTTTCATTCCTAGAGGCTTTAGGACAATTCTGGAGTGGCGGCAACACTTTGTACAACCCCATGCTGAGACAGTGAATGAACAGAGTTGTTTGTAAAAGATCGTTAGAGAGACTGAGTACATTCTTCTTCTAAACAGGCTCATTCTGATCCATCTGTTTTCCTACACACTTTTGGGCAGATGCTGCTGCTATTTGCCCTGGGTCCTTCACTCTCAAGTCCATAATTTTATATGGACACAAGTGACCATATCAGAAACATTTCTCGTTGTGCCACAGCTATCATACCTTCAGTCACACCCTTCCAGTGGGAACCAATATTGGGGTTCCTCTGTCATTACCACTGGAGACAGGGACTTAGTCAACCCCTTCGCTTAAAATGCTGCTGACTTGCACTGGGGCTTCAAGTTCCTTCCTTAAAAAAAAATCATTCATGGAGTTTGAGCTGACAGGGCATTTGTTGCCCCTCCCAAGACAGCTACAACAACAACTGTGAATCAGCACCATCATAGACTGAACTCCCAACTTCAAAAACAAGACAAAACATGCTATGGCTTAGGATGAAACAGAGAAAATGCTGGAGAAACTTAGCACATCCAGCAGCATCTGTGAAGAGAGAAGTAGACTTTGCATTTCTGAAGAATAGTTGTAACAGACTCAAAATGTTAACTCTCCCCACAGGTGCTGCCAGACCTAGAATTCCCTACAGTGTGGAAGTAGGCCATTTGGCCCATCGAGCCCACACTGAACCTCTGAAGAGCATCAAACCCAGACCAATGCCCATAACCTATCCCCATAAGCCTGCATTTACCATGGCTAATTCACCCAACGTGCACACTATGGGCAATTCAGCACAGCCAATCCACCTACCCTGCACATCTTTGGACTCTGAGAGGAAACTGACAGAGACAGAATGTGCAAAATCCGCACAGACAGTTGCCTGATGCAGGAATTAAACACGGATTGCTATGCTATTAAACACTGCTATGAGGCAGCAGTGCTAGACACTGAACCACCATGCCTCCCTTGCTGAGTTTCCCCAGCCATTTCTGTGTTTGCTTGAGATTTCCAACAGCTGCAGTATTTTATTTTTATCTGAGTTTTGAAAATACACATAACTACAAATGCACACTTATCTATACGTATAAACATTTATGACACATACATGGGTCCACACACATGCATAAATCTGTCCACATGCACACACACGTACACACACCTTTGAAACGTATACAACATTAAAATTCATATGGAATTCTACAGACTTCAGCACAAATTCTAGACAGGCATTTCAATGCAGTCATAAAGAAGGATCCCTGGACCCGAAACATTAACTCTGCTTTCTCTCCACAGATGCTGCCAGACCTGCTGAATTTCTACAGAAATTTCTGTTTTTGTTTCAATGCAATACTTAGTGATTGCAACACTGCCAGATGTGCCATGTTTTAGACGAGACAATAAATTCGAACGTAAACATTGTCTCCTCCCTCCTCTCCCTTTCAGGTGGGATCCAAAAGATTATTTGTGTTTATTTGCAATATTTGTGTCAGCTGTTGCCCAGTTGGTAATACATTCACCTCTGAAACATAATGTTCTAGGTTCAATGCCAGATCTTGATTTTTAAAAAATCCAGCCTGACACTCCAGTGCATTACCGAACGAGTGCTGCACAGTCAGAAATGCTGTCCTTTTGGATAACATGTTAGAATGAAGGCTGCCCATAAAAAAATCTCACTGCACAATTTCAAAAAGCAGCAGGGGAGTTTTCCCTGGTGTCCTGCCCACTATTTATCCCTCAACCAACATCACACAAAAAAGAGATTATTTGGACATATCTCATTGCCTTTAATGGGAGCTTGCTGTGTGAAAATTAGCTGTTGCATTTTCTACAACAGTGACTGCATCTCAGAAGTAATTCGTTGGCTGTAAAGCATATTGCAATGTCATGAAAAGGGCTATAAAACTGCAAGTTATTTTGTATTGAAAAAAAGGAGAGGAAATCAGACTTGAGTATCCTGGCCAATATTTATCCCTTGACTACTATCGCTGAAAATTAGATTATCTGGTCATTATCACATTGCTCTTTGGGGGAACTTGCAGTGCACAAACTGAATGTCATACAACAGTGACTACACTTTATTCTTGTAATATGCTCGCGGAAGTCCCGAGGTTGTGAAAGATGCCACAGAAATGTAAGACTTTCTTCCCAAAACAAGTTTGTTCATAAGTTTCCAATATTAGATAATAAAAGAAACTCAAGGCACGTGCCATTTAATTCACCCAGTCCATGAACTACACTGACCACTTACTGTTAATGTTCGATTGAAAAACCCACTGTTTATAGCCCTCGTAATACTGTCACTGTGAGACAGCCTGTGCTGTTGAGTAATCTCAGTTGGACATCAGTTGTAGAGCTATAAAATCGATCTTGGCAATCTTGGATTAGAGAGGGTCTTTGGGGAGAATTGTATTAAGATCCTACTTGACCACTACCCAAAACCTCCCAACTCCCAACTTGTCTCTATCCAGTGATATCCTCTCAAAAGCACAAATCTGCAGATGTCAGGTGACACTAGGAGAAAGCTGAATTAAGATGCCCCACCAGGCCAATCAGCCTACCGACACAAAGAGCTAAATCCTAATGTAACCCAATCACATGAAGAGTCTCTGGCTGAAAAAGAGAGCAGCCAGAGCCCAGGGCCATGCAGCCTAGTGCAGGCCAATGCCCAAGAAGATAAAGGCGGGCAAATTGGAGCTAACACTCCTCAAACAAGGCTTCTCAGTGCCCACAACCTATGGTTTGGGTGATTTCCAAAGACAGGGTTTCGGGAATCACTAGCTGTGGCTGCGGAGCAGAACGTTTGAAAGGGCTGGAGTTGTCATGGCAGTGCGCTGCCAAGGCACTTTGCCATCTCCCTGCACTGAATGGAGGGAAAGCACCAAGCCACAGAGGTATTACTGTTCTTCTGATTCCCAGTTGGTCGTGCCCTCGATTTCATTAACAAACAAAAACTAGAATAAAATTGAAATCCAAACCTTGGCACAATGACATAAAATCTTTGGTGCCAACCCTTCCCAGGTGGGATGGGGAGAGGGATACGTTAGGAGTGAGGAGTTGAAAAGTAAATGCACTGCACTTCTAGAATTCCCCCAACCTCCCAGTCGATTTCAGACAGGGGATTTTTTAAAAAAATTACATGCAGTAAGTTGCGATGTTCTGGAATGCACTGCCTGGCGTGAGCAAATTCAATCGTAACTTTTAAAAGTTCTGCTGAAAGGTCACTGACCTGAAATGTTAATACCCTCTCTCTCTCTCTCTCTCTCTCTCTCTCTGTCTCCACAGATGCTGCGTTACCTGCTAAGCATTTCTGTGTTTATCACATTCAAAAGGAATCCGCTTTCTTTTCAGTTAAAAGCAGAGTGGGGGATTTGCAGGGCTCCGGGAAAAGAGCGGGGTAGAGGCGGGAAGGTAGCCTCCTTCAGAGGGCTGGCACATAAATGACGGGCCGAACAGTCTCCTCTGTGCTGTCTAACTCCGAGCCAACGTTTCAATGCTGAGTAAAAACGCTTTACCGCTTCACAGAATGCGTGTTGGGATGTGGGTGAAAGCATAGCCGTTTATCGTTAATTTAATTAGAAACGAAACATTTTTAACTTTAACATCTAGAAGTTTAAGCCTTTTTTATTTTTAACTGAGCTGCTGTACTCACCTGAACTCTCCTTCGTCTAACAATATCAGAATCATCCATGGCCACCCCTAGGCTGGTGTATCTCTTATCATCTCAGTCGACCGAATTCCTCTTTCTCGCTCTCTCCCTTAATCCGACGATGGAGGAGGTCACATCTGCTCTGCTACAGGACGAGTTCATTCGCCATCACGGGAACAAGCTGCAACTTTTAAAGCTACCCAGACCCTCCAAAAAAAAAAGGGGGTGTTGGTGGGGGAGATGGGAAAACCAGCAGAGGGAAAGAGGAAAGAAAATGTTCAGTGATCTTGAGTGTGGAAGAAGAGGTTAAGGGCTCCGAGGCTGGAGCATTTGTTTCTCAATGGGTCAGTGGCCAGACAATGTCCACACACAGCACCGGATGGTTCTCCCAATACCAGGGCGATCCGGGGTCACTTGGCATCGGCACATGGTCAAATGGTAGGTCCCATACCCGGTCCCCAGACTGTGACAGCTGGCTCCAATGGTGCTAGGGTTAGGAGGGTGGAGGGTTAGCTGTGGGAATCAAAAACTCAGGAGCTCTTGGCTCGGGAGGAATTCACTGCAGACAAAATCCTGCCGCTGTTCCATTCCAACCCTCTGCACGCCAACACACACAAATACATCTTCACTGCAAGGATCTGTTTGATCAGTCTGCTTTCACTATCGACCGACCCTTAACTCTCCAGTCAAAGCATGACTCAGGGATTTGTGTAGAAAAAGCTGACAGCTCCACATACACACACACACACAGATTGAGGAGAGGGAGAGAAGCAAAGAGATACTGGCAACAAAAAGCAACCTATCAGCTTTCCCGTTTAGGAGAACCAATCGGAGATAAGATGAGCCTACCTTGACATATGCTCAGGTCTTCAAGTATTGGTCACCAGCGTTTGTCTGTCTCTCTTGCTCCAGAGTCAATACGAAAGCGGTTAACTACTTCAGCACCATGGAGAGGGGCACGCCACATTCAGGCGTGCATACCTACGCAGCAAATACATGCAGAGGGGGAAGGAGGGAGGGACAAATCACAAATAGGCGTAGGAGTGAAGGAGGCCATTCTGCTCCATTTGCCTGTGCAGAGCTATCCACACTCTCCTGCTCTTTCTCCAAATGTTAAGTCTTCAGGTAGATTCCTTTTAAATTGGCAGAGACAGATTAGACAGAAATCAAAGATTTTTTTTCACACAGAGGGGCGTGCAGGTCTAGGACTCATATTTTTAGAAAAACACTTGAAGTGCTGTAACTGACAGAACTGCAGGCCAACAGTTGGAGAGCAATTAGATAGATTACTAGATACTAATGTCATCAAGGGATATGGCGATAACGCAGGGAAGTGATGCTGAGGTAGATGATCAGCTGATGATCAAGAATGGCAGAGAAATTTCAATGTGCTAAATGGCCTATTGCTGCTTCTAATTTCCTGGAGAGATTTTACTGGAGCTCTTTAACATCCAGCACAGACATGAAGGGATGAATGGCCTATTGCTGTGCTGTCAGTTTCCTCCATGTTTCTATGGAAAGTTACCACTGAATCTGTTTCCACTGTCTTTTCAGGTCATGTTTTCCATATCACAACAACTCATTGCATAAAAAAATATGATTACACTTAAAATTGTACAAGTGCAGACAGAAAGACGCCAAAGTTCCCCTTAGGGCTTAATTGATCCATGTTGTGAAGTGAAGCCACTCATTAAAACACAGGTTCACTCATGAGTGGTGTTCAATTAGCATTTGTGCTTCTGTATTAGGATTGGTACTGAATATACTTCAGAATCAATTGATTTTCTGAACAAAACCCTGTGACATCTGAAGACACAAAAGACAACATAAAAATGCAAGCACCCTTTTTCTTACTTGTTCTCACTAGCCAGAAATAAAAGTATACTACTTACAGGACAGCAATCTGGGGCTTGTGACGGACACCTCTATTCAATGGCACCACCACATCAGACAGGCAGTGAGTGAATGATACCCTGCAGCCATTGCCCTTTAGAAATCCAACAGCATGCATTTCATATTTGGTCATCGTCTGTTTGTGGGATTTTGCTGTGCACACATTAGCTGCACTTTGGTCAACATTATACTATAATTGTAAATAAAACACTCTGAGATATCCTGAGGTCAGAAAGGGCACTATATCAATTCAAGTTCTTCCTTAGAATTGTTGCAGGGATGGGTGCATACAGATTATTGAATAGCATCCACTTGCTAGTTTTACAAATGTTATTGGTAGACAGTAAGGTTAGAAGGTTGTATAAAGCTGTGGCCCAAAGAGAATAAACTGTCAATTACTGAATGGATAGAAGGCAAGACAATCAATCCTTTTGTAATGATTATCATAGAGGCAAGGGATTGAGAGCATCAAAGGATAATACTGGGCACTCATGCATTGGGAAATGCCAAAGGTGTCACTTTCTGAAAACTCCTCAATCCTTTCAGCAGTAGGGACTCCTTGAAAAGGCTGCAGCTTGGGATCCCTTCAGTTCAACCCCTCAAGATTGACATTTCTCTTGGGCATCCATGTGATATGTGTGAAAGTAGTTTTAGTCAAATCCAAAGAGATTTCTTCCTAACTCACACTACCCTTTGTTCACCCGTCACACTATGCTTGCTGACCTATATTGCCTCCATGTGGCAATGCACTGATTTTAAAATTGTTCACTTCCATTTCTCAATCCCTTCTTGCCCATTGCTCCTCCTGATGTTTGTGCCCTCCTCCAGCCCTACACTCCTATGAAATCTCTGCGCTTCTCCAGTTCTGGTCTCTTGCACATCCCTGCCTTTCATCACTGAACCGTTGGGGTCATGCCAAGAGCTGACATGGCTTAAGCTCTGGAGAGCCCTCTCTAAACCTTTCCACTCATCTCTCTCCTTTTTTAAGACCTTCCTCTTTCACCATGCTTTTGGTCACCTGACCTAACATCTCCTTATATGGCTCAGTGGCAATTTTTGTTTGATCATGGCTTGTATGAAGCATCTTTTTTAGCATGTTTATTGTGCTATGTAAGTGTAAGTTGTTGAGGGGGTGTATCTTATGCAGGTGACGCTTGTTGTCACTGTTCTCACTAAACTGTCATCCCATCTGTCAAATCCAGTAGGAACAGATTCCGAAAGTCACAAAGGCACAAATCTTAGCATTCATGAGAGAATGTTGGGATTAAGTTTAAAATTTCTTTTAAAAAATATTGCTTGTTCATATATATTTAGGTGAATGGCAAACACTGATGACATAACCGAGAGAACTGGCTGTGAGGAGTTAGCAGGAACAGCAATGTGAAGGACTTAAATTAGCATCAGTAGGAGTTACCGTTATTAACCCAGGATATATCAGTGATTGACAGTGTAGATGCTGTACAATCTCCCTGGTACTTCTGGGCTCAGTAATTTCACCCAGCTGGTTGTCCTGATGACGATCAAAGCTCCCCAGCAATAAAGAAACATTAGATCCTAATTAATACAAACAACGTTCATTCCTTTTACAGAAACTCTAAAACAGAGACTCATCTTTTAAGAGGTTGCGAATATTCCAGTTATTTATATCAATATTTTGTACATCTATCAGTGTAATATATTAAAACAGTATGTCATATGTGCCAGAATACTACAAACGTTGTACTCCAGATGTTACACTCCAGCCATCATACTTAGATGTAGACATAAAACAATTTGATAAAGGGAGGGAAAATGTATTTTATTGCTAGGGATTCTGCAGCAAAAACTGATAAGTGCTTTCTACTTTGAAAGGTTTCTGTACCCAAAGTGACTATTTAACCTAAGTGACCTGAGATGCTGTTTACTTAACAACAATTCATTCAATTTTCATAAAACAGCTTAGACATCCATTGAACAGGAGATTCCCCTCATCTGATGTCACATTTCAGACTTTCTAGACTCCTAAATGTACATTGTTACAGATGCAAGGAAAACTCTTTAACTGAGTAGTGTAAAATTAGGGTCAGGGACTCAGTGATTTCCCACTGATTGATAACATAGATACTCCCCAGGGGCAGGAACTGAGGAGTTGCAGATTATAATCTGCTAAAAATTTGCCACAGCAATTAGCCTCTAGTCGAACTGAGGTCTTGTTTCTTTAGCTAGAATTCCTACAACTAGTGCTGAAATATGGCCCCTAAATGGGGCACCAGATTAAATATCTCTCCTCAATGCAAATATTTTCCATGGCCGATACACAAGCTATTAGGTAGTATACATATCAACATACAAAAACACATTACTTTGTCTACTTATTTATACTTAACTCTTACATATTCCTCTTTAATTGATTTTTAATATAATTTTTACTCTTTAAAGAGAGACCTACATTTATGCAGTACCTTTTATCACTGTAGTGATTGTGATGAGGTCAGCCAGGTGGACACCATAGAATAGGAGTTCCCTAATTGGAGCTACTAATCTGGTCCAATCAGAAGGCCTGGCTGAAGAGCCAGAGTATCAGACATCCTGTTCAATCTGAGAGTTTGGCTCTGACGAAGATGGATCACTGTCAAGGACATTCCACATGTAAATATAGGGTGACTTGGTGATGGGATACCAGCCGCTGTGGAGTTATTTCAGTGGTGACGAGAGGGAAAAGGTATTCTCCTGAAGAAATTTGCTCACAACAGTGGCTTTTGGGTTGTGGTAAGCATTTCTGACATCATGCTGTTACTTGGGAAGTTTGACTCATTCGATCCTACCGTTGAAGACTGGGCCCAGTACCTGGAAAGAATGCATTATTATTTCAGGACAAATGACAGTACGGTGGATGAAAAGCAACAAGTAATTCTCCTGACAGCTTATGTGCCTGTAGCTTTTTCAGTTATTAAGAGACGAAAGTTTCCTGAGGCACCAGACACAAAAACCTTTCAAAAGTTGATGGATTTAGTTAGGGAATATTATGACCCCAAGCCCTCTCTAATTCCAAGAAGCTATCATTTTTACTACAAATTTGAGAACCAGGGGAATCCATATCAGGATTTTTGACTAGGTTAAGGTGACTGGCAGACGCACATGACTTTGGTTTAACCCTGAATGAGATGCTGAGAGACTGTTTGGTATGTGGGATTAATGATGTAACTATGCAAAAGTGCCTATTAGCTGAAGCCCAACTGGACCTCAAACAGGCACCACATTGGGCTTTATCATTGGAAAATGCAGCAAGTAGAGCATATGAGCTGCAGGGTATTCCAATGGAAGTGAACACTCTCACCAGGCTGACTGAGCTTGGGGAACACCACCTGAATGAAGGCAATTGCATAGCTTCATTCTGGACATATCCTGAACAGAGGGACTCTAGGCAAAACACCAAAACAAAGCCAAGCCTTGGCCAGTTAACATTTTCTTCAGGACTCAGGCCAGCAAGCCATTGTAGTTTCTGCCAGTATGTGAACTCAAGACAGCTAAAGAGCCCCATTAGACCTAAATTAAAAAGAGAACTCATAGGCCAGTATCCAGGAAACTGCATGCCCTGGAAAGTCTACCTAGATCTGGTTTGGAACAGTTGAATTGCTTAGCAGCATGTAAACCAGAACCAATCAAAATCAACATCTAGTTAAATGGTGACCCAACTCAAACAGCAATCAATACCAGTGCGGCCATTTCAGTGAATGCAGAACCAGTCTTTCACAAAATTTGCTCTGGACTCCAACTCTTAAGTTTTCTTAAAACCTCAGCTAGACTAAGAATCCATACCGGTGAACATTTACAGAATAAGGGTGCAACATTGGTTCCAGTCTCTTATGAGAAGCAGCTTATCTAGTTACATTGATTGTAGTAAAAGGCTCAGGCCCAAGCTTGATGGGGCAAAATTGGTTAAGAAAGATTCACCTTGATTGGGTCAACATTTTTCAATTAGAAGATGGCTGCCTGAGTGAACTCCTAGTTAACATCCCGGAAATTTTTCAGGAAGATTTACGAACCAACAAAGGAGCCAAGGCCACCTTGCACCTTGACCTGGAAGCAATTCCATGATTCAGCAAGGCTGGCCCAGTGTTACTTGCCTTATGGGAAAAAGTAGAGGCAGAAATCAGAAGGCTGAAAGGCAAAGGATTCATCAAACCAGAGATAGTGGGAACTGCCGATGCTGGAGAATCTGAGATAACAAGGTGTAGAGCTGGATGAACACAGCAGGCAAAGCAGCATCAGAGGAGCAGGAAAGCTGATGTTTTGGGTCTGGATCTTTCTTCAGAAATGCTGACCCTTTCTGAGGAAGGGTCCAGACCTGAAATGTCAGCTTTCCTGCTCGTCTGATGCTGCTTGGCCTGCTGTGTTCATCCAGCTCTACACCTTGTTATCTCAGACTCATCAAACCAGTCCAGTTTGCAGAATGGGCAGCACGGGTAATGAAGCCTGATGGCACATTTTGCCTTTGTGGGGATTTTAAACAAACGGTGAACTGCTTTTCACGGCTGGATAAATACCCAAACCCTTGTATAGAGGATTTATACACAAAGCTGGCCGGGGGATCTGTCCTTTACAAAGTTGGATATGAGCCATACGTACCTGCAATTGAAGTTGGTTGAGGATTGCCAGAAGGTTTTGTATCAATGTACTAGGCTGCCATTCATGCTATTGTCAACCTGTACAATTCTTCAGTGGATGAGGGAGAACGTTTTACCATGTCTACCCCAGGTCGCCATTTATCTAGATGATATGCTAATAACATGGAAAACCAATAAGGAGCACTTAGAGAACTTGGATAGAGTCTTTAAATGTTTCTCCCAGATGGGAGTATGGCTTAGAAGGGAAACGTATGTGTTCCAGGCACCCAAAGAGACTTACTTCTACCTGCGTGAAGGTGTTGGCAATAAGTTATGTCCGGTGACCAAGATTGAATGCAGACGTAGCCATATTGGTGGGGCAGTGCCCACAGTACCAACATGGATAAAAATTATCACCAGTAGTTCCCCACATTCGTGGGAATGGCCGGATAAGCCCTGGACTCAATTACATGTCAACTATGCAGGTCCTTATATGGGCTCAACGTTTTTAGTCATTGAGGATGCCCACTCAAAGTGGCTGCACGTGCATTGATTTCATTTGTCAAACACAGGGACAACAATAGAAAAACTGCACACATCTTTTGCAATCCACAGACTCCCGGAAGTGTTGGTCACAAAGAATGGTCCATTGTTTACCAGCAGGGAATTTGAGTATTTTCTAAAGTCAAATGGTATTCGACATATAAGGACAGTTCCATACTAGCCATCATCCAAAGGTCTGGCAGAAAGACCAGTCTAAACTTTGACGACAGGCTTAAAGAAACGGCCTACAACATCACTAGATACCAAACTGTCCTGGTTCCTATTTGATTAAAGGACCAGCCCTCATGCAGCTACAGGGGTAGCTCCATCAGTGTTACTAATGCGGAGAAGATTCCATACCAGTTTAAAACTTATCTTCCCAGATCTGGGGGCGGGGGGAGCATGAAATGGCATCAGCGTTGCTAATGCCGGACACAAGACTCCACTAAGCGAGAGAGACAGTTTACTTCAGGTGATGAAGTTTGGTGTAGGAATAATGGTAATGGCCCTGCATGGGTAAGAGGCATGGTCAAAATGAGGTCAGGTGCAGTGACAATTAAAGTTGGGGTAGGTGCTACAGTCCCAAACAAGCATGTGGACCATATGAAAGCTCCAAATTCACAAACAGTGTGGAAGCAAAACGCGCCCAGCTCCTCTACAGCCTTTCTGACTGCTCCAGAATCTAAATGTTCTCCCTCTCTATCAATTGTTGAAGAGGCCTCAGAATCAGAGATGGACATGATAGATGCCTTGATACTTGTGCCATCTGAAGAAGAAAATAAATTTCATCGAGACACAAGAGGCGAGCTACTGTGCCTTACACACTGCCCATATCAGAGGCAGAGTTGGAGGAACGTGACCCGGTGCTAATACACCCCAGTAGGATCTACAAAAAACGAACGGCATATGCCATCAGGTTCAAAGGGAATGGAATGTAAGTGATTGCAATGAGGTCAGCCAGGTGGACCTCATAGAATATGAGTTTCCTGACTGGGGCTGTTAACATGGTCCAATCAGGGATTGTTGGCTGACAGATATAAATAGAAGTGTCAAACATCCTGTTCATTCTGAAAGCTGGCTCTGAGGAAGTTGGATCAGTCTAAATGACTCTCTACATGTAAATAAAGGGTGACTTGGTGATGGGATACTGGCCTTTGTGGAGTTATTTCAATCATGTTCAGGTGGTTCCAAAAGTGCTTCACAACCAAGAAATGCTTTTGAAATGTAACTCACTCGAGGTAGTCAGGACTGCAGATGCTGGAGTCAGAGACAACACAGTGTGGAGCTGGAGGAACACAGCAGGCTAGGCAACATCAGAGGAGCAGGACAGGTGGATAGGAGGTTGGGTAGGTGGGAGAAAAAACGGACAGGTCGAGGAAGCGGGGATGAGAGGGAGGGTTGATCATGGGCTAGTAAGCTCAGGTAAGTTTAGTATACTTACTTTTTTTAATTCCATGGCCAACCCTCCCTCACATCCCTGCCTCCTTGACCTGACACACCTGTCCATCTTCTCTCCCACCTGTCTGCCCCTCCCACCTCACTGATCAATCTCCACCACTCCCTACCTGCACTCACCTATCACCATCCCACCTACCCTCCCCAGCCCCACCCCTCCTCTCTCTATTTATTTCTGAGCTCCCTTCCCCCTCCCCATTTCTGAAGAAGGGTCCTGACCCGAAAAATCAACTTTCCTGCTCCTCTGATGCTGCCTGGCCCGCAGTGTTCCTCCAGCTCCACACTTTGTTATCTCTTTTGAAAGGTAGTTACTATTTGAGCATAGGAAATACGACAGCAGACCTGCGTACAGCTAGCTGCCACAAGTAACAATGAGATAATGACCAGAAAATCTTTGCTTCTGGTGATGAGCTGTGAGATAAATAGTGACCAGGTCACCAGAGAGATGTATTGATGGTCTGCATTTACACCTGCCTGAGAGGAAAATCAGGGCCCAGTTTGACATCTCGCATGAAAGATGGCACCCCCAGCAGTGCAGCACTTGGTTTGAAGATGTTAAATATTGAAGACGAGTCAGGCTTTTCCCTGTTCCTCAGCATGGCTAGGTGAAGGAGCTAATCTACCAGCATTCCTGCTCTCAATTACTATCTATTATCTTTGCCTATGAGTGTTGGTGCTCAGAACAGAATCAACAACAATGGCTCACTCTGATCAATTAACTTTCCAACCAATATTATCCAGACTAAGATGGCAGCTCAGGTAAAGAGTTGATGGGCAAATGGTGCCCATGAAGGCACACCAATGCCATTAGGAGAGAGAGAGGAAGGGGGGGAATCTAACAAGTGGAAGATTAGTGGCAATAGCCATTGCTGCAATATGGGTAATTCACAAGAGACTCTGGGCCCAGCTCAAGCCAATGACTCATAGTTAACTGAAATTGAAAATCAATACATCTACATCATTTCCCAGTAAATGGCTCTATGCCAAGGGAAGAGGTCCAACACTAATAGAAAATTTCATCATTGCTTCATTCAAACTACGTGCTAACCATTGCTCAGACAGATGGACTTTGCTTGCTTTTTGCCTCACAACACAGTCTAGATTGAAAAGATTAATTGCACAATTGCATCTTGGGCAGGATCTACGTCTTTTTTATTTCACAGGATGTGGGCATTGATGGCTAGACCAGCATTTGGGACCCATTCCTAATTGCTCTTGACAAGGTTTTGGTGAACCTGAAGTGCTGCAATCTTTAAGATATAGGTATATCCACAGTGCTGTGTAGAAAAGATTTAAGGGATTTTGACCCAGTGACAGTGAAGGAATAGTAATATATTTCCAAGTCAGTATGGTGAGTAGCTTGGAAGGGAACTTGCAGGTAGTGGTGCTCCCATGTTTCCCATGCTGCCCTTGTACTTCTCGGTTGTAGAGGTCACAGGTTAGAAGGTACTGTTGAAAGACCCTTGATCGGTTGGTGCAACACATCTTGTATATAATATGTATTCTTGTCAATGTGCATTGGTGATGGAGGCAGTGACTGGTTAAGTGGTGGATTGGGTGCCAATCAAGTGGGCTGCCTTGCCCTGGATAGTGTTGAACTGCACCAATCCAAGAAAATGGGCAGTATTTCATTTCACTCCAACTTATTCCTTGTAGATGGTAGACAGGATTTGGTCAGTCAAGGAGTGATTTACATGCATCAGAATTCCCATTCTCTGACTTGCTCTTGTAGCCACTGTATTCATATGGCTGGTCCGGTTCAGTTTCTGGCCAACCACCAAGATGTAGATATTTAGTGATTCAGTGATTGTAATACCTTTGTATATCAAAGGAAGATGGTTGGGCTCTCTCTTGTTGAAAATTGTCATTGCCTGGTGCAAATGTATCATTCCTTTAAGCTTGATGAGTTATATCGTGCAATGTATAGTTGAGCCATGGAACAAAGAAGGATTTGCATGAACATAGCATCATTCACAACTGTGCTTCACAGCCCATAGAAATGTTTTTGATTCATAAGTCACTTGTAATGTATAGAGTGTGGTAGCCGATTTCCACACAGCAAGCTGCTACAAACAATTTATGTGATAAATGACTAGACATTAATGACAATCTGTTTTTGTGATACTGATTAAGGGACAAATATTAACCAGGATAGTGAGGATACCTCCCCTATTCCTTTTTCATGCTAGTGCCATGTAATCTTTTAGATCCATCCATGATGGGAAGCCTCAGTTTAAAAATCTTGTTGGAGAAACAATATCACCAACAATGCAGTGGTCCCTCAATACTGCACTGAATTGTCCTGTTGACCATAATTTTTGTGTTCAGTCTTCTGGTATGGGGTTTGAACTCACAACCTTCTAATGCAGTGATGAAAGTCTACTCATTGAGCCATAGCTGACCACAAAACATAGTCATAGTACTCCACTTTCTGTGGTGAACCAGCCCTCCCGTAAATTGCTGTTCATTCATTTAACCTCCTGGGAGATAACTGTCTCTCATCCATTACGTTGATTAAGGAAAGCTTCAAAATACTTGCGATTCCTTACATCTGCATTATGTAGCAATTCATCATGCAATTCATCATTGCATGACTAAAGTCATTGTATCCAGTTTTAAATTCTGTTCCCCAGTGTCGCCTCCATCCCTCATGCTGGTGACAGTTTGAGAGTTAATCAATCAATTCAGATCTGATCACAAGATGAATTTTCTGACCTCATTCTGAGCCATCACTAAGGTTGCCTATTTTCCACGCCTGTAACAAATATTGCAATGCCAATCAGTTCTGAGGTTCAGTTCTGACAGCAGCTTGTCCACTCATACTGGCCACAGCTGCCCATCTAAAGAGGGACATACGCCACAAGGATTCCCAGTCCTGGTAGCTCTCCAATCATCCAGCTGGAAAGTGCCAGAATGGAGACGCCAGGTGCAAATGGAATTGGGCTGAACTCCAGCAACTCAGTGATGTATACTGTCAGCTGTGGCTCTGTATGAATCCTGAGAATTCCATGATACATATTAAATAAGAGCAAATGAGTCCTCCCTGGTTTCCTGGCCAATATTTATCTCCTAACCATCACGAATAAATTAGGTGATCTGGTTAGTTATCTCATTGCTATTTGTAATAATTTTCCTGTATGGAAATTGGCAGCTGCATGACTTTGCTTCAATGGCACCTCATTGACTGCAAAATACTTGGGATGCCCTAAGTTGTTACAGGTGCTATATTAAAGCAAGTCTCTATGAGAAATAGCTGCATTCTGGGCAGACAGGGCAGGCAATAACGTTGAGCTAGAACCAGTGAGGTGTTGAGATGTTTGGGAAGGGAGTGATTTGAAGAAACAATTAATTTATTGCTGCCTAGTAGAAAAGCAGGTCAGAGAATTCCTCACTAAGTAACTCATCCTTTGACTCCCCAGATCCTGCCTACCATCTACAAGGCACAAGTCAGGAGCATGAAGGAATGCTCCCCATTTGCCTGGATGAGTGGAGCCCCATCAACACTCAAGAAGCTTAACACCACCCAGGACAAAGTATCTCGCTTGATTGGCACTCCATTCACTACCTTCAGCATTTACATCCTCCACCACTGATGATCAGTGGCAACATATACCATCTATAAGATGCACAGCATTAATACACCAAGGCTTCTTCAACAGTATTTTCTAAATCTAGGACTTCTACCATCTGGAAGGACAAGGGTAGCAGATGCACAGGGGCATCACCAGCTGCAAATTCCCTCCAATTCATACAACATCCTGAGTTGTAACTGTATTGCCATTCTTTCAGTGTTACTGTATCAAAATCCTGGAACTCCCTCTCTAATAGCATTTTGGGTGTACCTGCACTAGATGGACTGCAGCGGTTCAAGAAGGCAGCTCACCACCACCATCCATGGAGCAGTTAGGGATGGGTCATAAATGCTGGCCCAGCCAGTGATGCCAAAGATAAGACAGGACAACAAATTCCCAAAGTATAAGAAAAAGGGAGAAAATGCACATTTTCTCATGTACTTCCCTTGCATTCACTGGCCTCTTACTTCACCATCCTCTCAACACTAACAGCCATTATATGAATACATGAATAAGTAATAGCACATTGCCCCAGCAGCATTTATATTAGCATAAATAATTTATGCTGTTTTCCTTACTCAGTGTGGCTAAAAGATTCATGGCATGACACAACCGTAAATGTGATGTTGACACTGCCTTGTCACTTATGTCAAAGCCCCAATTATAAAGATCACCACAGGGCTAAATGGCCTGGGAGAAACATTACATTAGTTTGGAGAACTCTCACATCACACATTGGCTCAGAAGGGTGGCATGATGGTGAGGCACATTGGCATGCAAGCTCACAGATTTTGGTAGAAATTATTGTCAGTGTGGCACAATATGTCTTCGATGAGATGCCATTAATAGGGGCTGACAGCAAGAAGCTGTCTGCAACAGTCAACCATCTAGCTGTGGTATAAGAATTGTTCATGGAGTGGCAGCAAGAAAAGGTCTGGTTCAAAAACAGAATTTCACAGAAAAGCTCAGCAGGTCTGGCAGCATCTCTGAAAAGAAATCAGGGTTAACATTTCAGGTCGAGTGCCCTTTCCTCAGAACACTCTGATTTCTCTCCACAGATGCTGCCACCCCTGCTGAGCTTTTCCAGCAATTTCTATTTTCGTTTCTGATTTGCAGCATCTTCAGTTCAATCAGTTTTTAAAAGGTCTGCTTCATCAAGTTAGCATGAATATGACTTACTGGGTAAAGGGTGTCCATAGCTGATGAGTTGTCCCGTTGGCAGCTGGGAATGACCATAGGACATGGAAGCGAAAGGGTGCAGTAACCATAAGAGCCACTGTCTGGAGCAGTGCATATTGTGGAGAAAGTGCAATGGAATTTGCAGCATGAAACAGGTGCCTTACCTGGTACTGTACCTTCTAGACAAAGAAGGAGACATCTCTAACCACATATATTGGTGTTGGGAGCAAAGGCATGTGAGTCTCACTATCTGAGGGAATGGTGGCATAGTGGCAATGTCACTAACTGGTAATCCAGTGGCCCAGGCTAATTGTTTGGGGAACATGGTTTCAAATCCTACTATCACAGCTCCAGAATTCAAATTCAAGCTTATTAAACCAAGAATTGAAAGGTAGTGTCAGTGATAGTAGCCATGACAACAGTTGACAATTCTCTAAAAACCTATCTGATTCACTAATGCTCTTTAGGGAAGGAAATCTGGTCTGGTCTCTAGACGCATATGTCTCTAGACGCACAGCAATGTGGCTGACTCTTAACTGCTCTCTTGAAATGGTCTAGTGAGCTAGCCAGCTCAAGGACAATTAGCAGTGAACAACAAATCAAATTGGTCTTTTCAGTGATACCTATGTTCCCACAAAGAATAAAGAACAATCACTTGGGCAGCTTTAGCAATCCAGCCTCCATCCATTACTTTTCTTCTTCCAAGAATATTGATAATGGGGTTTGGTATATTATTGCGATCTAGCTGGTCTGCATTGGGAAGAGGGGGCAATTGAAGAAGAGATTGTAAGGTTGGTGGCAACAGTAGACAAGGATCCAACAAAAACAAAGTTGCTGGAAAAGCTCAGTGGGTCTGGCAGCATCTGTGAAGGAGAAAACAGAGTTAACATTTCGGGTCTGCAGACCCTTCCTCAGAATAGGATCCAACAACACTGACAAAGTAAGGAGTCAGCCACAAATCTGTGAATGTTTAAGAGTGCCCTTTAAAAACATAATTTACTTTCAGTGTTGCCTCTAAGAGGCCAAGATGCTATTTTTACAAGAAATTGAGCATAAATGGGACTAATCCAAATGTTTCAGCAAAAGGCTAAGACCAACATGAGGCGACTAATGGCCACCTTCTGTGCTGTATCATTCTAAGATACAATTAATTGTCAGCAATGAGAATAGAAATTGCTGGAAACACTCAGCAGTTAGGTGGCATTTATAGACAGAGCAACTAAATTTTGCATTTCAGCTCATTGGAACTAGAAGTTGATTTCATATGAATTGCTCTAAGTGTGCTGTCTGTGGATGTTTAGGGGTCTTGCGGTGGAGGGTATGGGGATGGCAGGGTTTGGCATTGGTTAGGGGAGTGACCAAGGATTTTGTTATCAAGTGGGATGTGACTGAAAATCACGGCCATCATTGCAGGATATGAGTAAGTTGCCTCCTGCTGGTTGTGATGTTGGAAGACGATACTTAATGTGTAAATGATTCCCTAACCAGTCCCACTACTGCTGTGTAATGACTGGAGATGCTTACACACAGGGAAAGGCACTCTGTGGAATCCCTGCAGCACAATTATTCCAATTACTGATGCAAGTGGGATTCCAAGCACCCACTGACATGAGCATTTTGCAATAAGAAAGAAATACAGCGACTGAATCGGTTCATGTCCTTCTTACTGTGGCCTGCAATGGACTGGCCTCTGCTTCAGCATCAGTCCTGGGGATCTTAGCCTAACCAGCACCTCCAGTAATCCCAAAGCTCCTACAATAATGAGTGTTAAAGGGGTTCATTCTTGATCACTCTCCTGTGACAACTGTTGCCGTGTTTATGTGTGTCTGTGTCTATATTTTGGATCTGTTCATGACTATGCGGGTTTGTATATTTCTGCCTGTTTTAATGCATGCATCTGTGTGCGTGTTTATATGCCTTTGTCTGTGTTCCTGCCATTACATTGTGCATGCATGTAATATGACTGGGTGTGTACCTATGAATGTTTGTATCTCTTTATTTAACTGTGTGTGGTTCTATATGCTAATGTGCCTGTCCATTTCTCTGTACATGTGTAACCCTATGTGTGTCTGTGCATGTATACTTGCATCTGTGTGCATGTCCATGTGTCTCCATGTGAACGTGTCTGTGTCATTGTGTTTTTGTGTGTCTGTATCATGTTAGCCTGTGGGCAGGTGTTTGTATAGGTGCCTCTCTGTGTGTATGTTTATGTGTTTATGTGTGCTAGCATCTGTCCATGCATGAACCTGCATCATGTATATGTCTGTGTCTCTATGCTTGTGTCATACATAAAGACGGATTCCTAGGGTAAGGTGTTGGGGAATGATGGCCTGTTCTGCTATATCTAAGCAGCAGAAGAGGAACGAAAATACAATAAGAAAGTTAGAAATGCTACAAGAGTGAAGAGCTTGACCTATCTACAACCGCTTGCATGATGAATCCTGATTATAGTCTCCTGGGATGGAGGATAGTGTTCTCCCAAAAGGGGTAAAGCAGTTCCTCAAACCAGGGGTCACCACAGAGTATGGCCTACAGAAACCCAACAGAAGGTTAGTACTGCCCTTGTGTTAGAAAGGATTCAAAGTGAATTAAACGCAAAACTCCGGGCGCAAATCATCATTGCACACTGAGCTGATTTTACCACAGACAGCTGGTCGCAAATTTGTAGAAAGGCGCCATCGTGCGGTTACTGTGTTTAACTACATTGTTTCATTTAAATAATTCGCAGTACGGCAAAACCAGTATTTATTGCCTAACGCTAAATGTACTCGAGAGGGTGAGGGTGAACTACCGTCTATAAACATACACCGAATGATTTGCTAGACAAATTCAGAGGGAGGTTAAGAGTCAATTAAATGCTCTGCACCTGGAGTTCTATATAGGCCGGACAAGGGAATGAACCACAAATTTCTTTGCTTAAAGTTTGGTAGTGAGCAACCTGGTAGTTTCATAGTCACCATTTCTGGCAATAGCTTTTTAATTTAATTAATTGATTGAATTAAAATTCCCCAGCGGCTCTGGTGGAGCTTGAGCGTGTCGTAAATCAATAGTCCAATAACATAACCACTAGGCATCCAGATCTCCTTGCCAGGTAAAGGCAATAAAATGTGAAGGGAGTTAACAAATTATGTTTGATGTTTAACTAGGAATCTCACTGAGCGGGTTCTCCAATAACAATGGGATTGGGATGGGGAATTCAAGATAATACAATCTCAACTTTATATGAAGACCTATACCTTTGTAGCATGTTTTCAGAGTTCAGAAATTTCCCAAAACATTTCCTATATTAGTGCTCTCTTCTGTGCAAGGATGTAGATTCAAATCCCACTTCAGGGCTTTAGCAAGCAGCCAAGCAATGCTAGTATCCTCTGAGGTTTCTTTTCCCACTGTTACACGTGTTTCACGATCGAAGACTGCCAGGACATGTTCTAAGCCACAACTCCGGAAGCATGTGAGACCTGAAACCAAAATCTTCTAGCCCAGAGGCAGTGGCAATATCACTGCATCCCGAAACCCTTGGCCAAGAAGCGTTATGGAGCTAACAAGGTGTAGAGCTGGATGAACACAGCGTTATGGAGATGCTCGGTTAATAGGGTCTGTCCCTAGAGATGTCCCTGATGCTGAATGAAACGTGTCAACATTTTTTTCTGAAGGGTCTAGGCCCGAAACATCAGCCTTCCTGCTCCTCTGATGCTGCTTGGCCTGCTGTGTTCATCCAGCTCTACACCTTGTTATCTCAGATTCTCCAGCATCTGCAGTTCCTACTATCTTTGAAACGTGTCAACGGTGTTGGTTGGAGACTGCATCTGGAGCTGGCCATGGTGCTGAGGTTGACAGCGGCTGTTCGGCGGTGCTACAATGTCTGCTGAGGACTTCCATCATGTTTCTGTAAACTAATATAAGAGAATGGGAATATTTATTGTCGTCTCGTTTTTTCAGATAAAAGCATTAAATGATGTGCAAAAAGAGAGCATAAAAAGGAGTTTAGATGAAGACCAGCCACAATCTAACTGAATGGTATATCTGGCATAGGTCCAATTAGTTAAAATGCTGAAGAAAGTCAGCAAGTCTGGCAGCATCTGTGGAGAGAGAAACAACAGTTAATATTTCGAGTCTAACTCTTCAGTTCTGAATCTCAAGTTCTAAAGCAACTGTAACTGTATTTTGCTTTGGTGCTGTTATTATAGAGGCTAGCATTCTACTAGGCATCTTGATTATTTTCTGCATGCATTCATGATACTTTAATAATAGACTCCGACATAGATCCCCAAGTCTTTTTGAAATTCTGCTGTTTCTAGTTATTTATACTATTTAGAAAGTGCTCTATTCAGTTCTTTTTGCATCCAGGTGTCTAGATAAATTTATTTATTCCTTTTCACTTAATCAAGAAATATCATTTGGTAATTTATTTGTACATCCACACAGCTTATAGTGTCAACTATCTTTGCATTGTCAGCAAACTTCCTAACACCATTGTCTGCAGTTGTTCAAGAGAGCAGCTCACCATCACCTTCTGAAGGTTAATTAGAGATAGTAAATAAATCCAAAACTTTCCAGCAATCCCCACATGCCATAAATTAACAAAAACTTTTTAATAAATACAGCGACTACTTCAGGCCCATCACATCACATTTTGACCAGTTGGAATGGTCAATTATTTCTAGTCTCTGCCTCCTGCCATTCAGCCAATTTCCTAACCAGGTCAATAAGTTGCCTTCAGCTCCATGAACTTCAAATTTAGCTAACAATCTCCCGTGAGGGACTTTATCAAATGCTTTCTGTAAGCCGATGCAAATAACATCATAGGCATTCCCTGGCCCACTACTTTAGCCACCTCTTCAAACGTTCAATCTGATTTATTGGGCATGATCCATCCCTTCTATGCTGGCTCACTCTTATCAGTTGAAATATTCTAGTTTTTCAGTCTCCCTATCCTTAATTATAGACTTTGGTCATTTCCCAACAGCAGGTGCTAGATGAACTAGTCTATACTTTGGAAATAAGGTTCTGCAGCTGCTGGAAATCTAAACTAAGAAGATATAATACTAGAAATCCACAATAGGTCTGGCAGCAGCAGTAGAAAGAGAAACAAAATCGATGTTTCGGTTTGTGAGCCCCTCAATCTATAATTCCTTCGTTTTCCTCTCTCACTTTTCCTAAGTAGCACAGTAACACGTAATTCTCCAATTAGAGAACCTTGGAAAACTACAGTCAGAGTATCTGAAATGTTTTAACCTACTTCATTTATAACCTTGGGATGGAAATCAACTGGCCATGGAGATTTATCACTTTTTAGTTGCATTATTTTCAACATTACTGTTATTTTCTCTACCTCGGTTTTGATAAATTCCTGTCCTGATTTAATAATAGTTTTCTTTAGATCTTTTCCTTTACTGTAAAGACTGACACGAGGTAAATATTCATATATTTGTCATTTCTTCATTTTCATTCCTCCATTTTGCTATCAGTTTTCAACTGGCCACACTGCCTCTGACCACATTTAATATAGTGGTAAATATGGTTTGTGATGATTTTGGAATTTCTTACAACTTTCTTGCCATGTTCTATTTTTGTGCCCTTTACTATCTATTTTGGGATCTTCAGTTACCAAATCTGTGCTGAAATTTGCACGTTTGTACGTTTTTACTTTTTTGAGTTTTGATATCTATGCCTGGATTTATGATTGACAAATAGCTCATGCCATCAAGGATACAAAGTAATTCTATACCATAATATTTGTTGAAACATCTCCCACTTATATTTTCCTGTTTGCTGTAGACCAGAAGACCTCATGACACTAAAACTAGCCTTATATATATCTGTGAACTTTATAACTGTTTTACATCTATCACTTGCAATGCTGCATCGAATTCAGTTGAATTAAATTTGCTATTGGATAATAGCATATGTTCATATGTTTTGTTCATAAGCTGTTAACTAGGCTCATTACTTATTACAACATCTCATAATGACATGCACCCCTGTTACTTCAAGGACATGTTGCTGCAGAAGACTGTTGTGAGCACACTCAAGAGATTTACTTCCTTTCTGACATGTACAAGTCTGCTTTTCCAAATCTACATAAAAACTCAAATTCCCTATAAGCTGCATTTGCTATTCTTGTCTAATCTCTGGATTTATACATTTTCCCAGTCCATACATTTTACCAGGGGCCTAAACACAACTCTCACTATATATAATATTACAACCGTAGCTTGAGGAGAGCACTGTCATTCTGGTGCCATGGTAAAGTCACCAAGGACCATTCTCTCATTAGAGAGAGATACAACTGCTGTTGGTTTAACAGTCCTGATGAAGGACTTTCCTGCTTCTCTGATGCTGCCTGACCTGCTGTGTTCCTCCGGCTCCACACTGTATTAGGTCATCACACTTAGGTGAAGAGTGAATTTGAGAAGAAGGGGCCAGCATGGTAACTTCAGCTGTGAGGAATTGAACTTGTAATGTTGGCATCACTCATCAACTGTCCAGCCAACTAAGCTAACGGACCACCTCAAGAGGTTGCAAGATGAAATAAAAATATTTCTTCCGGTAACCAAATGGCCAATTAAACGTAGTGTCCAGTTCTGGACGCCCTGTTATCAGACAGTTATTATTAAGCTCGAGAGGGTTCAGAAGAGATTTACCAGGATATTGTCAGGTACGGAAGGTTTGAGTTAAAAAGAAAGGCTGGACAAGCTGACGCTTTTTTAACTGGAGCACAGGAAGTTGAAAGGTGACCTTATAGAAGTTTATAAAGTTAAGAGGCATGTAGATAGAGTTAATGGTGGATGTCTTTTCCCCAGGACGGGGGATTTCAAAACTAGGGTGTATATTTTTAAGGTGAGAGGAGAAAGATTTAAACAAAGACTTGAGGGGCAATTTTTTTTACACAGAGAGTGATTCACATGTGGAATGGCCTTCAAGAGGAAGTAGTGAATGTGGGCACAACTACAATGTTTAAATGACATTTGGATTAGTACATCACCAGGAAGGGTTTGGAGGTATATGGGCCAGGAGCAGGCAGGCAAACTAGTTTAGTTTGGGATTATGTTCAGCATGGACTGGTCGGACTGAAGGGTCTGTTTCAGTGCTGTATGACTCTATGACTCTATGAACTTATCTATATCAGGTTTTAAACAAAAAAGAACTATCAAGCATGTTTCTTAATAACCAAAATTATGTTTTGATATCAAAACAAAACTTATTCAATAAAGATACAATAACTGGTTAATGTATGAAGTGGTTAGTCAGTAATATCAAAGTATAAATGCTTATCAATTTAAATATCCCCACACAAGATAAACACCTTCCAGGAAAAGAAAAATAAAAACAGATGTCTCAGCAAAGATTGGCTATCTGAAAAATAGCACTTTGGGGAATGAATTATTTTTGAAGGCAATATGATAAAGCATTAGATATTCCCGAGTTCTCAAGTTCAGACACAATGGTTATTGCACATCACACGTGGCTGTCCCTGAAGTCTTGCAGACACAGTTTGTTCAGGAAATATAAGTTTGGGGTGTTCTTTCAATTATTCTTTCAAAAGAATTATTCACCCTGGACGAATGAAGAAGTTTTTCTCTTCAGAAATGAGAAATCAGGTGGGCAACTTGTACGTAGCGAGCTTTCCTCCAAATCAGTTGGTTCTTAGCAGGTTTTTCCCCAACACAGCTGGATAAAACAAAAACCTGCCAAAGTCATCACTATTCTCTCTTTTAAAGAAAAGAAATAAGTCCACAAAAAATGAAATAGATACATTTTTCCATAATCCTTCATAATGTAAGTCCTCCAAGCAAAATGTGAAGAAGATTATCTAAAATTATAAAGGGACCTTGATCAAATGCACCAATGGGCTGAAGAGTAGTAGATGGAGTTTAATTTGCATAAATGCAAGGTGAATTGCATTATGGTGAAACTAACAAGAGCAAGATTTGTTCAGTTAATGGTAGGGCCCTGGGTAGCATTGTCGAACAGAGAGACCTAGGGTTTCAGGTACATAGTTTTTTGAAAGTTGCATCACAGGTAGATGGTGTAGTTAAGAAGGAGTTTGGGGTTGTAGACATGCTTGCTGAGTCGGCGGGTTTGGTTGCAAACATTTCATCACTCTGCTAGGTAACATCATCAGTGCACCTGTGGTGTTCTATCCTGCTTGTTATTTAAATGCCTCAATTTATTGGGGTGTTTGGTACCACTTCCAGTTCTGTTTCTCAGTGGTTTGTGCACAGGGTCTAATTCAATATGTTTGTTGATGGAGTTCCAGTTAGAATGCCGAGCCTCCAGGAATTCCCTGGCGTATCTCTGTTTGGCTTGTGCGATTATGGATGTGCTGTCCCAGTCGAATTCGTGTCCCTCATCATCTGTGTGCACACCCCAACAAACATCCCAACAAAATGAGGCAAACAAATAACAAGCAGGACAGAACACCAACGCTTCACCAGAAGCGCAAAGGCGATGTTACCTAGCAGGGTGACAAAATATTTGCAACCAAACACATCGGCTCAGTAACCATGTCTACAACCTCATCCACATCCTAAGCTACAAATATTCTCAAAAACTTTAAAGAAGGAGTTTAGCACGCTTGCTTTCATTGTTCAGACCTTTGAGTATAGGAGTTAGAACATCATGTTGAAGTCATAGAAGACTTTGGTGAGGCCACTTTTGAAATACTGTGTACAGTTCTGGTCTCCCTATATTGAAAGGATATTATAATTAAATTGGAGATGGTTCAGAAAAGATTTACCATGAAGTTGCCAGGACTGGAGAGTTTGAGTTATATGGATAGTCTGGGGCTTTTTCATTGGAGCATAGGAGGTTGAGGGGGTGACCTTATAGCGGTTTATAAAATCATAAGGGGCATAGATAAGGTGAATAGCAAAGGTCTTTTCTCAAGGTGGGTGAGTTCAAAACTAGGGGGCATCTTTTTTAAGATGAGTGGGAAAAGATTTAAAAGCGACCTGAAGGGCAACTCGTTCTCACAGAGGGTGTTTTGATTGGAGAATAAATACCACAGGAAGGGGCAGGTGCAGGCAGTTACTATATTTAATACAGATTTGGACAGGTACATGAATAGGAAAGGTTTAGAGGGATATAGGCCAAACACAGGCATGTGGGACTAGCTTAGTTTAGGAAACTTGGTCGGCATGGACAAGTTGGACCGAAGGGTCTGTTCCCTTGCTGTATGACTGTATGATTCTATATTAAATATGAAGTGGTTTTGTAATGATAGTCTTAAAATATTTTCTTATTTTTAATTCTATCCATAAAATTTCCAATGACTTTTTACCTATTGATGCAACCTAATTTGAAAGTTTTTGAGTCAGAAGGCTGTGGAGGCCAAGTCTCTGGATACTTTCAAGAAAGAGATGGATAGAGCTCTTATAGATAATGGAATCAAGGGTTATGGCGATAAGACAGGAACAGCATACTGATTATGGATGATCAGCCATGATCATAATGAATGGTGGTGCTGGCTCGAAGGGCCGAATGGCCTACTCCTGCATCTATTGTCTATTGTCTATAAAGCTGTCAGTTCATTCCAGGGAGGTGTGCACAAAAATATAATACAGTATGGAGGAATACATGCTGACAAAGATCTCATGTTTTGGAGGTGTCATTAAGCTGAAGCCCCATCCACCCTTTCAGGCAGCCATAAAAAATTTCCAATTTCACTGGAAGACCTCACTTTTTCAAAGAAGAGTAGAGGAGTTTGTTCTGGTTGATTTACATACATAGAGTCATAGACCCTCAACTAACACTTGAAAATATAGATTGTCTCATAATAATCACCATGCTATCTGTGGGAACTTTCTGTGCACAAATTAGTTGCCTTGCTTCCAAAGCACTTTCTTGTCTGCAAAAATTTTCGGATCTCCTGACATAATGAAAGGCATGCTGCAAGTGTAACCTTTTAAGCAAATGAGATAAGAGATTTGTTTTTATTAATCCTTAATTGGATGTGGGTGCCACCGCCAAGGATATCATTTGTTGCCCATCATAAGTGCCCTTCAGTGGAATGGCTCACTAAGTTATTTTAGGAAGCAGTTAAGAATCCACCACATTGGTGGGTCTGGCATCACATGTCGGCCAGATCGGGTAAGAATGGCAGATTTCCTTTCTGAAGGACACTAATGACCAGATGGGCTTTTTCAACAGTCGATGAGTGTTCAATGAAATGGTCACTAGTTACATTCCAAATGTATTGATCTTAAATTCCAACAGCTGCCATTGCGGGGTGCTTGTATCCAGAGGACTCTGGGTTACTAGATCAGTGACATTACCATCACACTACTGTCTCCTGTCCTTTCTTGTCTTTCTCTTCCTGAATCTCTCTGCCTTGAAAGTCAGCCCTTGAGAAGAGGACAAAGAGATGGGCCTCTGCCAATCAGGTTGTGATATTTACACTGATAATTGAATGAAGCTTCATCAAATATTTCCTGTCTCTTTCTGCACATCACCAGATCAATTGATCCATTTCAAGAATATGGGAGAAGTGTTGTTTAAGAGATAATAGCTGTAATGGAAGGAAGGTCATATTGCTTGTACAGACTCAATGTCCTGTCATTTATTATGCCCTATCCTGTCATATTTAACAATCTGTGCAGACGGGCATCTTGTAAATCCTAAACTCAACAGCAGATGGGCACAAAAGGAAGTGCACATAAGGGCAAGAGGGGGTGAGGGAAGGAACACAGTTAAAAGTGAGGGTTGGTGGGATAAGGATAAGGCAGTGTGTGTTAAAGTAAGTGTAAAAAGTGGGGAGAAATCTATAGGAGGATGTGGGACAATGTTTAGAATCTTGAGGCCTGCATGCTGAAACAAGAGGCACTGTTGAAAGGCAAGGTCCAGTTACCAGTGGGTGCTGAGTAACTAGAGTGTTGCTGAAGTTTTCAGTCATCCAAGAATATACCTAGAATACTGGAGTTAAAGGACACAGAAGTTATGCTGCGGCTACACTAAACCCTGGTTAGACTCCACTTGGAATATTGCAAGCAGATCTGGGCACCACACCTCATGGAGGATCTACTGAATGTAAGAGTAGAGTGTAGGTTTAGATGAACTATACCTGGATTTCAGGGGTTACGTTACAAAGGGAGATTATACAAATTGGCCCTGTTTTCTCCAGAATTTAGAAGGTTAGAGGATGATCTGATCAAAGTCTTCAAGATATTAGCGGGGAAAGACAAGGTAGATAAATTAAACTATTTCCACTGTTTGGAGGTTTTAGAACCAAGGTCATAGTCTGAGAATTAGGATCAGACCATTCAGGAGAGATGTTAGAAAGACACTTCCACAATGGAGTGTGGCTCTCTTCCATAAATGGCAGTTGATACTAGATTGGCTGTTAAATTTAAATCTGAGAAAGACTTTTTTTTGTTAAACGTAGGTATTAAGGGGAGGCAATGGCCTAGTGGTATTATTGTTGGACTGTTAATCCAGAGACTCAGATAATGTTCTGGTAACCCAGGTTTGAATCCCACCATGGCTGATGTTGGAATTTGAATTCAATAATAATCTGGAATTAAGAGTCTAACAATGACCATGAATCCATAGTCAATCGTCAGGAAAAACCCACCTGGTTTACTAACATCCTTTATGGAAGAAAACTGCCATCCTTACTATATCAAAACTACATGTGACTCCAGACCCACAGCAATGTGGTTGACACTTAACTGCCCTCTGGGTAATTAGGAATGGGCAATAAATGCTGACCTAGCCATGAATGATTTTCTTTAAATGAAGGGACATAGGTCAAATGTATATGGAGTTAGGCCACAGATCAGCCATGAATGCCAGCACAGACTGGAGGAGTTAAATGGTTTACTCCTGTTCCTATATTCCCAATAAAACCTGGCCAGTTTTAATTGTTTTCTCCTTTGCTGGTATATACTCAGTGAACTACCAACCGATTACTGAGGTGGGCTTGGTGCATGTGGAGGCAGTGCACAGGACACCAGCAGTTGCATTGTCAGGCCCCCACTTGCCAAAGTTCAGACAAAAAGAATGGTTCTGTCTGTTGGTGAGGCAATGGAGCACAGCCAGTAACTGAGGAGCAGTTCCCCTTCAGAAGAGATAGCAAAAAAAAGGAAAACACCAAAAAACCAAATGCTAGAGAAACTGCGGAAGATGTCCCTCATGGTGACTATCCCACAAAGTGACTGTGACAGGACCTGGAGAGAAGTATGTTAAATTACCAAAGCAGTTAGCCCTTCTTTCAATGTTAGGGAGCAGAAAGACAGGTCATAACTATTTTTAAGTAATCTGCTCATGCCCTATGACACACCTCTGGGGCCGGTGGGACTTGAACCCAGAGATAGTGAGACTATCATTGCACCCACTAGATTGAAAAAACAAAAGCAAAGAACTGCAGATGCTAGAAATCAGAAATCTTTGGGAAAACACAGCAGGTTTGGCAGCATCTCTGGAGTGAAAGCAGAGTTAATGCTTTGGGTCCAGGGGCCCTTCCTCAGAACTGATTGTAGCTGGAAAAGTTTGGTACCCATGCTGAAGACGGAGTAGGGAGTGGGAGAAGTAAACTATGGATGGGGATGCAGCCTACACAAGAGAGAAAACATCGACTGGACAGACAAAGGGAAGCCTCAGGCTGGAAAATCAATAGCTAGCAATTAGGACTATTAGTGGCTGACAATGGAATGGTTGTGGTCGAAGTAAATGTGATGACAAGGCCTGGTGTATGGAGATTGGGGTAAGGAAATGGGAGAAAGCGCTCATGCTCTAAAACTGTTGAGCTCGATATTGAGTCCCGAAGGCTGATTCTGTATCATAACATTTTTTGAAACATCCCCCACTGATAATTTCCTGTTTTGTCCTTTAATTAATATTTTCCTGTTTACTGTGGACCACATGGTCTCATGACAGTAAAACTGACCTTATCTAAATCTGGGACCTTTATAGCTGTTCTAAATCTATCACTAACAAACGCTGAACTGAATACAATTGTATTAAATTGCTATTAGATAAAAGCATATGATCATATGTTGTTAGGCAATTAACTTGTCTTATTCCTCATTATAACATCTAATATGACTTGTGATGTCAAGCCCTGATGTGCGGGTGGTTGGGTAAAGGACAATGGAGAAGGTGCTCAGGTCCTAAAACTATTGAAATTGATACTGAGTCCTGAAGGCCACAGAGTCCCCAAGCAGAAAATGATTTTCCGCTGTTACCACAATCATCCCTTTGTCAGCTACTAATGGCCCCAATTAGCAGCTATTGATTCTCCCAGTCTGACCTTTATCCATTCCTTTGCCCAGCTGTCATTTTCTCCCTCGAGTTTCATCTCCATCTATCATTTATTCCTCCACCCAACCCATTTTCAGCATACATATTTTTCCTAGCTACAATCAGTTCTGAGGAAGGGTAATTGGAGTCTAAATGTTAATTCTGATTTCTCTCCACCAATGCTGCTAGACCTGCTGAGGTTTCCCAGCAATTTCTGTTCTTTGTTTCTATTTCTATTTCAAGGCAGGCTGATGGTAAACTTAGACAGAGCTAATCAAATGGGGAGATGGTTCAACTCTTTGCATTTTCTGAATTGCACAGTTGAAACATTCAACAACAACTTGCTTGCACACGATAGAACATGAAATGTCACTTAATCTGGTGAATATTTATTTGGTAAAGAAGGGAACAGGGACTATATTTAGTCCAGTATAAATGCAGGTTACTATTCTCTACTGCAGATTTTCTTTCCCAGGTGGAAACCAGTTCCTTTCTCTCAGTAAACACACCAACACATTAACAAGTAATCCGATTAACACATTATAAATATTACCAGGACAGTCTTTCATGAACAAAATTCAAAAAGGGGAGAAAACAAAGAGGGGGGCTAAATCAAAACAGTGTTGCTGGGGGAGATAATGCGCCACGGACATCTCAGTGCCCATCTATCCCTAAATGTTTTGGAGGAACCGATGGATTTGATGTACTCCCTCCCAAGGGACACACAGGCACAGACATAATCATGAAAGAGAAGGAGAGATAATGCACTCCACCATTCACGGTGCCCACCTCTCTCTAAAGGCTTTGAAGGGGCTGGTGGAGTGCTCCTTCCCTAAGGACATTTGGGCAGAGAGGCAGCAAATTGGAAACCAATTTTATATATCTCCAGAAAACAATTCCTAATCAACTTGTTTGGACACATTGCAGGAGGCCCAGGATGGACATGTCATCTGAGGAATGGGAGGGGGAGTTGAAATGGTTCGCGACTGGGAGGTGCAGTTGTTTGTTGCGAACTGAGCGCAGGTGTTCTGCCCATTCCTCAGATGAACCATTTCAACTCCCCCTCCCATTCCTCAGATG
>JAHRHZ010000086.1:11739269-11759523 GCA_024137785.1 Ginglymostoma cirratum | reverse complement strand
TGGTAGGTCCCAGGCTGGTCGATCAGCGGCTCTCAGCCTGGTCTCTCACCGATATGTTGGCTGGTCTCTCGGTGATTCATGGCTGTGTCTTAGCTCGGCATGTGAGTAAGTCCTGCCCGGGCATGTTCCTGAGGCACCAAGGGAGATCGGAGAGACGGTGGTTTCAGCAACAGCAATGGTATCTGTGGTGGCGGCATCAAGAACAGACAGCACAGCGAGATAAGCAGAGGATTCATCAAGGACTGTTGAACTTTTAACTTGTTCCTTTATTTTTCTAGCTTAAACTATGAAAGACTTTAGTGTAAACTATTACCTATTTCTTCATTTTTCGACTATTCTATGAAGTAATGCTTAACTTTTTAACTCTCGTTTCTCTTTGTAATTTGTATCCAAGCATTTTTTGTACCTAGGTACCTTGGCTCCGAAGATGGCGCCACGTGTGGCAACATTACGCACTTTTCGCTGAACTCTTGTACTTGAGTACACATGACAATAAAATCTATGATCTAAAAAAAGTGTGAAAATGGCAATAGTCTGATATTATGGCTGTTGCACAAGCAAATGTGAATTGTATCTCCATTAATAAATGTTTATAAAACTGTATAAAAATTCATTTCAGCTCTATCTATACCACCTGGCTTTCAGCAGTAACATTCCCAATTCCTTCAGAATGATACAACACAGGAAAAGGACGTTCAGCCCCTCATATTTTTGCTGGCTGTTCAACTGATCATTTGCTAGTGCCATTCCCTTGTCTTCTCCCACAATACTACACGTTTTTTCTTTGCTTCTTTTATTAATTACTTTACAACTGAGCCCTTTTGTTCGCCATCCTTTCATGTCGGGTATATTTTCTCCCTATTTACTCTGTCTAGGCCTCTTGTGACATTGAATAACTCTATCAGACATCCTCTCAGCATTCCCTTCTCTAAGGAGAACAGTCACAGCTCTTCAAATCTATCTTCATAACGAATATTTCTTATCTCTGGTACCATTATCATAAATCACTTCTGTACTCTTCACGTTACAAAAGTGCAGCACCTAGACTGGATTTTTCATAGAACCGTAGAATCCCTGTAGTGCAGAAACAGGCTATTCGGCCCAACAAGTCCACACCGCCCCTCTGAAGAGCATCCCACACAGGCCCATTCCCCTAATTTCCCGTGTCTAACCCACCTAACCTAAACATCCCTGGGCACTATGGACAACTTAGCATGGCCAATCCACTCTAACCTGCACATCTTTGGACTGTGGGAGGAAACCGGAGCACTCAAAGGAAACCCACACAGACACAGGGAGAATGTGCAACCTTCACACAGACAGTTGCCCAAAGGTGGAATCAAACCCAGGTCCCTGGAGTTGTGAGGCAGCAGTGCTAACCACTGAGCCACTGTGCCACCCCAAATTTTTTAATTCATTCCCAGGATGACAGCATTGCTGGTTGGACCAGCATTTATTGTCCATCCCTGATTGAGGTTGAGACTCAACCACTTTAGCTGTGGATCTGCAGTCGCATGTTGGCTAAAGCAGGTAAGGATGCAGTTTCCTTCCCTAAAGGACGTTTGTGATCCAGACAGGGTTTTCCTGACAATCGGTAATGGATTCATGGTCATCATTAGATTCTTAATTCCAGATTTTTATTGAATTCAAATTTCACCATCTGCCTTGGCAAGATTCAAACCCAGGTCCCTGAAACATTATCTGGGTCTCTGGATTAATAGTTCAGCGATAATACCACGAGGCCATCACCTCCCCAGTATTCCAGCTGAGGCTATTGTACTCTATAAATACAATATTTTCTTTTTTTGTACTCTATGCCCCTATTAATAAAGCCTAGCATATGTTTTCTAAACCATGTTCTCAATCTGTTTGCTACCTTTCATGACTTATACATAGAAACATAGAAAATAGGTGCAGGAGTAGGCCATTCGGCCCTTCAAGCCTGCACAACCATTCAATATGATCATCGCTGATCATGCATCCCATTCCCACGCTCTCTCCATACCCCTTGATCCCTTTAGCCGCAAGGGTCACATTCAGCTCCATCTTCAATATGTCTAATGAACTGGCACCAACAGTTTCCTGGGGGAGAGAATTGCACAGGTTCACAACTCTCTGAGTGAAGAAATTCTTCCTCTTCTCTGTCCTGAATGGCCTACCCCTTATCCTTAGACTGTGACCTGTTGTTCTGGATTTCCCCAACATTGGGAACATTCTTTCCATGTCTAGCCCGTCCAGTCCCATCAGGATTTTATATGTTTCTACAAGATTCCCTCTCATTCTTCCAAATTCCATTGAATACGAGCTCAGTTGATCCATGTGTCATTCCTCATGTGTCAGTCATGCCATCCTGGGAATCAGTCTGGGGAACCTTTGCTGGACTCCCTCAATAGCAAGAATGTCCTTCCTCAGACTAGGAGACCAAAACTGCACACAATAGTCAAGGTGTGGTCTCATCAATGCCCTGTATAACTGCAGCAAGGCACCTCTACTCCTATATTCAAATCCTTTGGCTACGAAGATCAGCATGTCATTAGCTTTCCTCACTGCCTGCTGCACCTGCATGCCAACCTTCAGCCACTGTTCCACCATAACACCTAGGTCTCGTTGCACTTCACTTTTCCCTAAACTGCCACCATTTAGATAATAATCTGCCTCCCTGTTTTTGTGGCCAATGTGGATAACCTCACATTTATCCACATTACGTTGCATTTGCCTATTATTTGCCCACTCAGCCAGTCTGTCCAAGTCACCCTGCAACCTCTTAGCATCCTCCCCAAAGCACGTACTGCCACCCAGCTTAGTGACATCTGCACTTTTGGAGATATACCATTCGATTCCTTCGTCCAAATCGTTAATGTATACTGTTAACAGCTGAGAACCCAGCACTGAATCCTATGGTACCCCACTTATCACTGCCTGCTATTTACTGCAACTCTCTGCTTCCTATCTGCCAACCAGTTCTCTATCAATATCAATACATTACCTCCGATACCGTTAACTTTAATTTTCTTACTGATCTCTTGGGTGGAACCTTGTCAAAAGCCTTTTAAAAGTCCAGATACACAACATCTACTGATTCACCACTGTCTACTCTACTGGTCACATCCTAAAAAAATTCCAGAAGACTTGTCAAGCATGATTTCCCTTAAGTGAATCCACACTGACTAGGACCAATTCTGTCATCGTTTTCCAAATTCTCAGTTATTACATCCTTAATGATTCACTCCAGCATTTTCCCCACCACCGATGTCAGGGTAACCAGCCCATAGTTCCCCATTTTCTCTCTCCCTCCTTTTTTAATGAGTGGGGTTACATTTGCTACCTTCCATTCCATTGGAACTCTTCCTGAGTCTACAGAATGCTGGAAAATGATCACCAATGCATCTGTTATTTCTACGGCCACTTCCTTAAGTACCCTCACATGCAGTGCATCAGGCCCTGGGGACTTATTGAGATTTAATCTCATCAATACACCAAGACCCCTCTGCTCTTGCTTTGGAGTTCTATTCTTATTTTATATTGTGTCTCTGCGTTGAGCTTCACCTGCCACATACTATTCATTTCACAAACTTGTCCGTGTTCTTTTGAAGCTCCAGTCCCCTCACAGTGTACAATGTATCCAGGTTTCATAACATCTGGAAATTTTGAAATTGTGCCCTGTACTTTACGGTCTAGATTCTTAAATATGCCAGGAAAACCAAAGGCCCCAGTGGTGACCTCTGAAACTCAATTATAAACCTTCCCTCAGTCTGAAAAACTTCCATTAGCCATTACTCTTACTTCACCATTTACTTATTATTCTTCAGCGGTGAATCACACTAACTACATTGGAAACCAATTGGGGTCACAGGTGGGGGTTTGGGGAATTTAGGCTGTTTATACATAAAATAATAGATGCATGGGAATGTTTACAGGCTGGAATCTGATCAAAGGGCTCTGATGATTTATGTATAGAATAATGGATATCCAGGGGTTGCAGGCATTCAAAACAATGTTCATGCTAAGCCGTATATCCATGTGGCCAAGCAACAGCCTGGTAGGTACTGTGCAGTTCTTGTTCCGTGCAAAATATTACACATGTAACTGCATAGAAGCCAGGCCAGACTTGTAAAGGTATCTGACTGTAAGAACAATAGTCGTGCACAATAATCAAATTTTATGCGGAATATTGATTTGAAACACAGTTGGGTGTAATCCTTGGAAAGTTAAAAGACCAGACGGGAGAGATTTGATGATGAAAAATAGCCTCGTGCGTATATATAACTTTGTAGCATTAAGATTTAGTTTAATGTCATATCATTAAAGATTTTTTAAAAAATCTTCTTAGTTATAAATGGCACATTAATTTGTACAATAGCTAGGAATCGGGGAGGTGATGGCTTAGTGGAATTATTGCAGGACTGTTAATCCTAGGTAATGTCACTGCAGATGGTGGAATTTGAAATCAATAAAAATATAGAATTAAAAGTCTTATGATGACCACAAATCCATTGATGATTGTCTGAAAAACCCACCTGGTTCATTAATATCTTTTAGGGAAGGAAACTGCCATCCTTACCTCATCTGGCCTACATGTGACTCCAGACCCACAGCAATGTGGCTGGATCTTAACTGCGCCAGACAATTAGGAATGGGCAGTAAATGACTAGCTAGCGATGCCCTCATCCTGTGAATGAATAAAGCAAAGTGAAACATTCGAAGTTGTCCATTCCTGGGCTGTTCAATGCATCAGAGTACTGTTTAGTTGACTGTTTAGCTTCAGCTAAAAGTGCCAGATTTGTGATTTTTGACAGTATATTAAGGCAAAGTTTGTTGGTCACTTAGTTTATGGTCAGTTGGCATTCGATGTGCTTGTGGGAGCCACCTCTTTTCTGGACAGGAGGAGTTTTGTTTGTAATAACTGTTATCAGATCATAAAAAGCTATCGAGCAGAGTTTGTGTGACTGACAAATATCTTGAGATTTCCTTCATAATTTGTAAAGAGAAAGGATATAAAGGATTGATACATCTCTACTCAGAGTCTTTGTGATTATTGCTGTATATGTCTGTTTGTAAACACATGGCATGTATCAAAGTCCTGGTCATTGATCAAACACAATAAAACAATTAAAGTACAAGCCACAATTGGTGTTAATTTGTAATGTGTTTACAATGAGCGGAATGACCCATTCTCTCCATTAGTTTCCCATGTTCTCACAGCATTCTGTGGCAGGGCCATACACTAAGTGTGTAGGAATTATCCATTTAGCAACACCTCTGACAGTACAGCACTCCCTCTGTATGACACTGAAGCATCGCCTAGATTTTATGTTTCAGGCTCTGGAGACAGACATGTGCCAACAAGTTTCTGACTCAAAGGCCTGAACAGTATCTGCAAACCGCAGCTGATATCCTGCACCTGTACGCTTTGCACTAACTTTAAAGCTGTACACAAAGCACATAGCTCATGGACAGACAGCAATCCCTTAATTTCACTCCTGGATGACTGAGATATTGCAGCGCAAAATATGTAAGATGATGATGCTAAATAAATATAACTCCTTTTTTCTCTTGCCACACTAGCTAACCTCCCAAATAAACTCATGAGTACATCAATCCATAACCGATGCCCTTCATCAGGGAGAACAGAGGCCAGTGATACTGTTCCCTTGTTTATTTCCTATACTCTAATCCCAACACACTCAAACCAGTCCTGGTATAGCTATTCAGCTGAACACAGTCCACCCAGTGACTTTACCATCTGTACAACTGTCACACATTAGCTTTAGCAACAGGCCCACAAGGGAGCTGCTTTCAGATGCTGAATCGTTTTCACCAGACGGATACATGGTGCAATCTTGCTCAGTGTCTTTCCTCCTAAGAATTTCCTTAATAATGGTGCATGTGTAAACATTTCCCAAGTGACATTTGGAAGAAGGATGCAATTCATCAATTTCATTCCAAATCATAAGGGAAATTATTGCTTAATTTGCTTAACTTATCATCTAAACTTTTGCTTCAACCGATTTAAGTTTTTTAAAATCATGCTTTCCATTGTTCATAGTCAAAACGTAGGCGTCACTGACAAGGCTAACATTTACTTGTTAACATTAAAGCTCCTTCGACAGCAATCTCACCTGCAACCTCTACCACTGAGAAGGGCAAGGGCAGCAGATACATGGGAACACTTTAACCTACAAATTCCCCTCCAAGCCACTCACTGTCCCAACTTGGAAATATATCGCCATTCCTTTGCTGTCGCCAGGTCAAAATCTTGGAACTCCCCAACAATGCTGTAGGTATCCCTACACCCCAAGGACTGTTGGGGTTCTCCAGGAATTTAAATTCAATTAATAAAGTCTGTAATTGATTAAACCAATAAAATCAGAAATGGTGGCATGAACTGTCAGTGATTGTTATAAAAAGCCATCAGGTTCACTGTTCTCGAGGAAAGGATATCTGTAGTCCTTACTTCATCGAGTGTCAATGTGACTCGACCTACAGCAATGTGGTGGACTTTAACTGCACTCTGAAATGTACTTACTAGTAAGCCATGCAGTTATGGGCAGCAATAAATGCTGGTCACTAACATCCACATTCCATGAAAGAATGAAAATAGGTTCTATAATTGTTAGGTTAAGGGGCCAGTGAAATTAGCCAAAGTTCATTGGGTCCTCATCCACCCATCTGGTTCTGTTGATATGTATCTTAAATCTATTCCTTCTGCTTACTAACCAAGCTGCCATGAGATAGGGTTTCTTATTACTTGCCCAATCGAAAGTGTAGTAAAGATCTGCCTAAAGGCAGGTTTGACATTCAACCCTGCATGCCTCATGGTTTCGGATTTTTCTTTTCAATTGCACATACAGGCTTTTCATTTTCAATTTTGATGAAGAATGAATTTGGTTAGGTTAGGTTAAAACAAAAGAGGTGGTTTTCTGTTGCCTTTCTCCCTGTGTTGTTAAGGAAACACAAGTCCTTTTCTGGAAGCAAGATTTGTCCCTCAAGGTTCTAACTTCTATCCCATAACCAAAGACTTGCTTGTTCTCCCAGTGACCAAAGTTCAGTGCTTAATACCTGGATCTGAGGCAATTCACAATGGGGCAAGAATAACTACAACCCTGATATCTTAAATGACACTGTTACCCTAACCTTACCAAACACATTGTGTTTCTGAACTCCCCTAACTTATTCAGCTTGAAAGAGAGAATATGTTGAGCACGTGCGTGTTAGAAAAGGAACATATTGTATTTCCATAGTATCTATAACAACTTCAAGTTATCCAAAAGGACAATCAGATAATGAAGCACTTTTGAAGGGTAAACACTGCAGGAATTGCAGTAGTCAATCTCCATATAGCAAGCTCCCACAAATGACAATGAGATGACAATGAGATAATCTGTTGTTTGGTGGGGGCTAAATGCAGGCCAAGACTCAGAAATTCCTCTCTTCTTGAAACACTTGAGGTGTTTACATCCATCCAACGGGAAAGCTGGAGTTCCCATGTAATCTCTGATTTGCAAGATACAGGACCTCCGGCAGTGCAGCACTCCACTAGGACCTCATTGGAGTGTCAGATAAAGGGGTGTGGAGCTGGATGAACACAGCAGGCCAGGCAGCATCAGAGGAGCAGGAAAGCTGACGTTTCGGGTCTAGACCCTTCTTCAGATTAAATTCCTGCAGTGTTTACCCTTCAAAAGTGCTTCATTATCTGATTGTCCTTTTGGATAACTTGAAGTTGTTATAGGTACTATGGAAATACAGTATGTTCCTTTCTAACATGCATGTGCTCAACATATTCTTTCCAGAAGAAGGGTCCAGACCCGAAACGTCAGCTTTTCTGTTCCTCTGATGCTGCTTGGCCTGCTGTGTTCATCCAGCTCCACACCTTGTTATCTCAGACTCCAGCATTGGCAGTTCCTACTATCTCTCATTGGTGTGTCAACCTCGAATTTGCTCTCAGGTTTCAGAAATAGGTCTTTGAGGTCCCAACCTTCTGATTCAAAGGCTACTTGCTAGGTTACAGTAATACCCCAGTGTGGAGTGGACAAAAAAACAGCACTAGCAAAATAGCTAAACACTACAGATATGCAAAACGAAGAGAAATAGTGTGGTCCGACTGTAAGAACAGAAAGCAAAGTACAAAGTAATGGAATTATCGGCATGCAGGAAGGCAGTTAAGGGGGGGGCGCGGGGAAATAACCTGATTGACACAAAGTGTTACGGTTTATCAATGGGACTGAGTGGTCAGGAATTTTCTGTTCCAAACCTTTCACTGAATGGAATGTTTGAGGGAATGCAAAGTGCTGGACACAGTTACTTTTGTCATTCTCTGGCGAGATTAAAGGCCATAGCAGAAGGGTTTTTTTTGTCTCAAAAACACGGAACTTGCTCGCATGTCAGTCCGGCTGTGAGTGTGATAACGTGTGTAATCTCTACACTGCACCCTGACAACACACTAACACAGGCGCTGCCACGTTGCCGCCGATGTTTCTGTTGAAGTCCTCCAGATTGTTCAGAGCTGAGAGGTCAATGCAGAGAACTGCCAAGCGCCAGTGAGCAGAATCTTCCCACTTCGCGCTTCCCCCCAGCCCCATGAACCCAGTCTAGGATCCTATAGTGCCCCTCTCACTTCAGCTTCAACCTCTGCTGCCTAGGCTTTAAACTCTGGAATTCTTTCTGGAAACCTTTCTGCCTCACTACACCTCTCCCTCTTTCCACTGCTCCTCAAAACCAAACCGCTTTGTTTGCCTGAGTTAAAATCCATTTCTGTGGCTCAAGGTCAAATGCTGCATGATAGCGTCTCCATGATAACGTCCCAGTAAAGCACCTTGGGCTATTTCACCAAAGTAAAGCTGAATTGTATATATGTTTGTGTGTGCAACCTTTTGGTCATTGTGTGCCCACTACCACCAGATGCCATCCTTTCCAACAGGTGTTCCTGAAAACTCAAACAGAGGAATTTCAAGCTCAAAGTTCTCAGTGAAAGTTTCTCAGTCTGTAAGGGAAAGTCTCTCTGTCGCCAAAGAGGGTTGGATTAAACATTCTCAATAGCATGCGGTGCACGGCTGGTTGATGAAGCCAATCAGAATTTTAACAGAAGCTGGGAAGATCCAAGGTCAGTCTCAAATGCTGAAAAGTAGTGTTCAGTGCTGTGGGAAAGAAAATGCCTTCAGTGACCAACATTACCATTTGCAAAAACAAATTCCCGACAGAAAAGCAGTCTCTTTTGCTCACATCAGTTAAGGATGACTGAAACCCCAACATGCTGAATTGCAGTTTCGAACTTGCAGATGAATTTTAATGATATTTGCCCTTTCCTGCTTTTCCTGAATGTGTTTGTATTTGGGAGTACAGTTTGTAAGCAAACCATCTTGTGATTCAGCTCAAATCCATCTTCGTGAGACAAGAAGGACAAGGCAGAGATTGCCAAACTGCACACAGCAAGTTTCCACAAGCAGCAGTGCCTGGAAATGTGGTGGAGGGGTGTCATGTGAAGGATTCAGGAGGGCAGTGGATAATTATTTGAATAGAAGCAAAGTGGAAAGTTATCAGGAAGAGGCAGGCGACTGGCACTAAGTCATTATGTTAGTTGGAGAGCTGGTGTAGACACAATGAGCCAAATGACCACCCAGTCTGCCACAACAATCCTGTGATTCTTTGAACCCATTTTACTGATGCTGGCTTGAGGATAAATATCGGCTAGGCTGCCAGACTTTTCTCAATACTCACTGGGGGGGGATCCACTCAGGGGGAGAAATGGGGTCTATATTTGGCACAATGGTTAGCACTGCTGCCTCACGGGGCCAGGGACCAAGGTTAGATTCAGAGTCCCGGGCAACTGTCTGCGTCGAGTCTGCACATTCTCCCTGTGTCTCCATAGATTTCCTCTGGGTTCCTCCCACTTTCCAAAGATGTGCAGGTTAGGTGGATTGGCCATGCTAAATTGCTCGTAATGTCCAGGGATCTGCAGGCTAGGTGGATTAGCCATGGGAAATACAGGGATAGGTAGTGAGTAGGTCTGGGTGGGATACACTTCAAAGGGTTGGAGTGACTTCAATGGGCCAAATGTCTGTTCCCACACTGTGGGGATTCCATGATGATTAATACAAGGTTAGTAATATTAGATTGCATGATTATGAGCATAGAGCTGGACAGGCAGGTTAGTTTAGAATGATTATGATGATTATTAGTGATGTTAAATACAGGGGTATGGGCACATGGTAGGCCAGGGAGATTATCAGAACTATAATGAGAGTGTGGTAGTGAGAGTGTTACTTGAATCTAGCAATGGGTTAACTGACCTCCTCCTGTGTCTCTGTATAAACCAGAGTGGTTCTGTGATATCATTCCAGCTAGAAGACAATTCTTTTGAAGAGAAATCACAGAACATCTGAAGGTAATAAAAAGAATTTGTTATTACCTCAATTGAGCTGTTGAGTCCACTCTGTCATTATAATCTCTGTCTTGACTCACAACCTTATGATGCTTTACAATAGGGAAGGAAGAGGGAGCTGGAAGAAAGGCTTGCATTTATAGAATACCTTGTCACACCCTTGTAAAACCATGGTAATGGGCTTAGATTGCAATCATTAATACAAAGTGCAATGATCTGCTGTTAGGTAGGTAAAAGTGGTAGTTATTTTGCACACAGAAAGATCCCACCAGCAGCAAAGGAGCAAGTAACCAGCTGTTCCAATACTGGGAATATTTGTTGGTAGAGAAATGTCAGGATCGCTTTTCAGATCCTCACTGTGGGCCTTTTAACATCCTCCTGATGAAGCTAAGGGCCTTAGTTTAATCTCCCCCTACACAGCAGCCATACTCTCTCAGCATGGGTTTACACGTAGAGTCCTAGAGATGTACATCACAGAAATAGACCCCTCGGTCCAACTCGTCCATATCAACCAGATATCCAAAGTAAATCTAGTCCCATTTGCAAGTATTTGGCCCATACCCCTCTGAACCCTTCCTATTCATGTACCCATCTAGATCCCTTTTAAATGTTGTACCAGCCTCCACCACGTACTCTTGCAGCTCATTCAATACAGACACCACTCTCTGCTTGAAAAAGCTTCCCCTTAGATCCCTTTTAAATCTTTCCCTTCCCATCTTAAACCTGTGCCGTCTAGTTTTGGAATCCCTGACCATGCGGAAAAGACCATTCATCCTATCCATGCCCCTCATGAATTTATAAACTTCCTTCAGCCTCCAATACTCCAAGAAAAATGACCCCAGCCTGTGCAGTCTCTCCCTGTAGCTCAAAACCCTCCAATCCCAGCAACATCCTTGTAAATCTTTTCTGAGGCCTTTCAAGTTTCACAACATCTTTCCTGTAGCAGGGAGACCAGAACTGAATGCAGTATTCCAAAAGTGGCCTAACCAAAGTCCTGTACAGCTGTCACATGACTTCCCACCTCCTATAATCAAACTGTACAAGCTGAAATACCTGGGTATGGAGAATGAGTTTAAGCTCTGCTCACCCAAAGACGAGAGCATTATCAACCAAGTCAAGCTCACACTGGGAGGAAATTCTTGCTCCCTTTATCCAAAGCCATGCCCAACCAACTGAGCATAGGACATCACCTCCTTTTCCCCCAGTGAGGTACAATGGAAAGTAGGAAAGAGAACTTTGGAAAAATAAAATTTTGAAAAGGCATTTCCAAATAAAAAGGATCTGCTTTAACTATCTGGAGAGGCCAGCAAAGTTGGGATTGTTCTCCTTAAAATAGATAAAGCCAAGGGGAGGTTTTAATAGAAGTTCAAAGCAGTGAGGCGTTTTAATAGATTAAACAGAAAGAAACTGAAGAACATAAATTGGACGTTTAAGATATTTGGCAAACAATCAGAGGTGAGATGAGGAGAATTATTTTACTCAGCGAAGTGTCTATGATCTGGAATGAGTTGGCTGAAAGCACAGTGGAAGCAGATTTGATATTAACTTCAAAAGGGAATTTGATCACATATTTTTAAAACTTTGCAGGACATGGGAAAAGAGTTGGGAACTGCTCTTCGTAAAGCTTACTCAGGGAAAATGCAGCACAGAGCCAAGTGGCCTCCTTCTGCACTTTTACAACTTTTACAAAGTCTTACAACTTTTGGTGTGGTTAAATTGAACAAAAAGTTCCATTGGTACTTATCAAGTGTTAAATGTGAAGTCAGCCTCATCCAGCACCAACACCCTGTTGACATCAAGTAACCTCGATTATTTCATACACGCACATACACAAAGATAAGATGCGTCTGGATAGTGAGGAGTACTGCAAAAGCTAGTCAGAAATGTTTTGTCTCTGAATTGTTATGGCTTCAGCAAATGGGAACAAAGGCAGTGCTCCACAGATAGTCTGACAGCAACGGGTTAATCACAAATGTCTGGGGGGGGAGGGGGAAGAATAATTACTGACTACGCACTCCTGCCTCTCATTTAAATTCCTTTTGATTTATTTTGCGAAACACAACTAGCACCACTTTGGACACCACAACCAATTGCGCAGAACATACTTGACAGTTCGTGGCAGCAGCAACACAGACTGCTGAAGGTCACTACACAAAGGCTCACACAGTATAACATCACATGCTTGGCAATGTGCATACTGGGGACAGAGCCAGTTCAGCCTATCTTTCTGCCTCATGGACAGTCAAGGGCACAGCTCCCCGCTCTGTTTCTGAAGAATCTGCAAGAGGCAGGGTTATCTAATGTTTACTGAGACAGGTACTTACACAAGCAATTCCCTGCACTGAAGATCTCCTGATCTTAACTCTGTTTTGTGGGGAGACACTGAGTATTGTCTCAGTGGCGACAGCAAAGAATCACTGGAACAAACAACCCTTTCTGCTCTACTGTTACATTGCAGTTGCATCTTTGGAAGGCTGAGAGCCAATTCAAGTACTGTGCCCACTTCCGCCACTAAACTCAGTGAGGAATTCAGGAGAAGCATCTTTAGGTAGTGGGTGGTGAGAACGTGCGACCACATGGAGTATCTGAGACCCATAACATAGGTGTATTTAAGGTGAAATCAGATAAATAGCTAAGGGGGAAAGAAATAGAATGATTTGCTGATGGGGTAGATTAAGAAGAGATGGGAAAATACTGATCTGGAACAGTCAGTTTAGATTAAATGAGGCCAATGGCTTGTCTCTGTGCAGTGGCCTCTCTGCACAAACTTAAAGCACCTCCCCTGACCATATACTATAAAAATAATGATTGTTTACATCTAGCATTTCACATCAATCAAAACTACTCCCATTCTCTCTGAAGCCACTCTCTCACCAACAAAATACCAAGAAAAGAGTATTAATACAAAGGTCTACAAAATCATGAGAGGTATAGACAGGGTGGAAAGCAAGAAGCTTTTTCCCAGAGTGGGGGATTCAATTACTAGGGGTTATGATTTCAAAGTGAGAGGGGAAAAGTTTAAGGGAGATATGCGTGGAAAGTTCTTTACACAGAGGGTGGTGGGTGCCTGGAATGTGTTGCCAGCTGAGATGGTAGAGGCAGACACGATAGCGTCATTTAAGATGTATCTAGACAGATACATGAATGGGTAGGGAGCAGAGGGATACAGATCCTTGGAAAACAGGCGACAGGTTTAGATAGAGGATCTGGATCGGCGCAGGCTTGGAGGGCCAAAGGGCCTGTTCCTGTGCAGTAATTTCTTTTGTTCTTTGTATTCAGCAAATCATATTGAATATTCTTTACAACTAAATCTACCCATTCTACTCTTGTAAAGTGCTGCTCCCAGTGAAAGTGTTTACTTAAAATTCTCCGTCAAGCTATTGCGCAGCAGGGCAGAACCCAGATTAAGAAACTCATTCAGGAACTCAATGTCCTGAAGGGAGTTGCCCGCAGAGGGAAAGTTACTAGTCATGCGAATGCGGGAGAGTGTAGCCTGTGCTGTCACATGTTGAGTTGTGGCTCAGAGAGGTCTTGCTTATATTTTCTTGCTGTTGTCAGGAATCTGGGATAGGCAAGAAGAACTTCAATAAGGGATGCACCGGGAATGTGGAACCTGCATGGATTTTGATGTCAATTTCATATAAGGAAGGTTAGGTGTCAAACTTTTATACCACTTCAGAGATCTGAGCACAACATCTCCTCCTTTACAGTACAAAGGCAGTACTGCACTGTCAGATGTACATTCCCACTGATGTTCCATTAAACCATGGACCTGTCTGTCCTCTCCCAAAAAAATATTAGACGGACAAGGTACTCATGGGAGGAAAAGTCTTGTAACAGTCTCCATTACAAGGAGCAAAGTATTTGACAAACTAAGGGGACTAAATACAAATGGACAGGAACTAGGGCCTGCACCCAAGGATTCTAAAGGAAGTGGCTGCAAATATAATGGAGGCATTGGTTGAAATATTCCAGAGTTCACTGGATTCTGGCAGGGTTCCAGCAGATTGGAAAACTGCTAATATGACATCCAGGTTCAAGATGAGAATGAGACAGAAAGCAGGAAACTATAGGCCAGTTAGCCTAACATCATCATGGGGAAAATGCTAGAGTTCATTATTAAGAAAGTAATACCAAAGCTTTTAGAAAAACGAAAGCAATCAAACAATTTCAACATGGTTTTGTGAAAGGGTAATCATGTTTGAAAAGTTTGCTAGAGTTCTTTGAGGATCTAACAAGCAGAGTTGATAAGGTGGGCCTGATCATTGTAGGTGTATTTAGACTTTCAGAATGCATTTGACCTAAGATAGGAGCTCATAATATTAGGGGTAATGTATTGCATGGATTCAGAATTGGTTAACACAAAGAAGACAGAGAGTTGGGATTAATACATCTTTTTTCAGGTTGGAATGACATAACTAGTGGAGTGCCACAAGGATCAGTTCTAGGACCTCAACTATTTATTATTTATATTAATAACTAAGAGGAGGGAGCAGAGTATCATGTATCCAAATTTGTTGGTGATAGAAAAATAGGTGGGAGGGCATGTAACAATTAAGACATAGGGAATCTGCCAGGACATGGATAGATTGAGTGAGGAGTCAAAAACTTAACAGATGGAGATTAATTTAAGAAAGCGTGAAGTCATACACATTCGTGGGCAGAATCAAAAAGCTGTCTGATATTTAAACAGAGAGACTTCAAAAATGTGCAGATCAGAGAGATCTGGATGGTTGCGCGCATGAAACACAAAAAATTTATCATGAAGGTGCAACAAGTAATTAACAAGGCAAATGGAATTTTGACCTTTATTGCCAGCGGTTTGGAAGTTAAATATAGGCAAGTATTTTTATAACTGTACACGGTGTGTGTGTGAGGTCGCACCTAGAATAACTACCTGATCATTCAAAGCTGGTAGTAGGATCTTACTGTGCTCAATCTGGTTGCCAGGCTTCCTAGGTTACCACAGTAAGTACACTTTAAATGCACTAGATTGATTATGCAGCACTCTGGAACGTCCTGAGATTTTGAAAAATGCTATCAAAATGCATGTTTCTCTTTTGGTAGTGGACAAGCTGCTGTGTACTTATTACTTTGACAGGTGGGTCTCCTTTGACAATAATTAATGGCAAGCCTCTATGAAAAGACATGACAAGGTGTGGAGCTGGATGAACACAGCAGGCCAAGCAGCATCAGAGGAGCAGGAAGGCTGACGTTTCGGGTCTGGACCCTTCTTCAGAAAAGTGATGTCTCACTGATGCCTACAAGGATAACTGGAGTCTTATTTTGAAGCACTTGTCTTTACGAAAATAAATTTTGGAAACATAACAAAGTACAAATTTCATGTTATTTGCAGTTGCTATTATTCAGAAAATGAGAAGTTTCAGGAAACATATTTACAGAGGGAGACAGTCAATTCGTAATAATGTAACTGGTCTAGTACTCAGAGGCCTAGGCTATTGTGCTGGGGAAACAGTTTCAAATTTGTTGCCCATCCCTAATTGCCTTAGAACTGAATGGTTTGCTAGGTCATTTCAGATGTTAGTTCAGAATCAACATATAGTTGTGACTCTGGAGTCACTTGTGGCCACACTGTGTAAAATGGCGGATTTCCTTCCCTGAATGGTCTTCTTGAACCAGATGGGATTTTATAACAAGCAACCAATTCTGGTCTTAACAGTGAGACCCACATCCCATCACAGGATATTAAGAAAATGGCTTTACTGACCGTCTGAAGACAGTAACACCTGGAGTAATGGTTATTCTCCTCTTTAGCAAGGTGACGAGTCAGGATGCTAGGAATGGAGCACTTTTGGCCTTTCAGTACTAAGCTCATCATCAAGCACATCCCGATTTACAGGGAAAAGATTTTATGTTATACCTCGGCTACATGCATCAATACCAATTTCAGAAGCTTGCCAATGCATTAATGAGGCACTTTTCTTTCCTGTCTTCATGTGAAGGTTTGGACATACAATCAACAGGAAGTTGCATGCTGAGACCAATGGGGAAACAACTGAATTGATCCCCCGACATCTTACGAGCACATTCAAAACAGGAATCGATTGTTTTTTAACACTCAGAAAATCAAGGAGCGTGGGAGTAGAGCAGGAATGTGAAATTGATGTAGATTATCCATGATCTTATCAAATGGTGGAGCAGGCTTCAGGGATCATGTAGCTCACAGTTCTTTCTTTTTTGTTCTTATGTTAAAAAAATTCAAATTACCTAGAATTTGCAGCACAGAAATGTGCCTTAAACATAATTGATTTAAGTTGGCATTTATTGTCCACATAAGCCTCCTCTCACCTGACCCCCGAAATGCAACCTCCCATTCATTTCTCATTCAGAAGTTTATCTAGTTTCCTCAACTGGACATGAGTCTTTCACCTTAACAGCTCCCTGTGGTAGCATGTTCTACATGCTATAATTCTAAAAGAGATAATTAAGGGGGTTGGTCATCCTTCCTTTGTAAAAATAATCTGGTTGAAGTTTTAAAGGTTATCAGGGCAAAGTTTAACGAAAAGCTCACAATGGCAAAGGGTATGAGGCTACATGATACACTGACTGTCAGAGTCGTAGAGTCATAAAACACAGAAACAGACCTTTCGGTCCATCTTGTCCACGTCAATCAGGTTTCCCAAACTAAACTAGTCTCACTTGCCTATGAACCTTTCTTATTCCTGTACCTGTCCAAATGTGTTTTAAATTCTGTAAAAGTATCTGCATCTACCACTTCCTTTGGAAAATTCACTCCCTATACACACCACCCTCTGTGTGAAAAAGTTGCTCCTCAGGTCCCTCCTAAATTTGCACCCTCTCACCTTAAACCTACACCCTTTAGTTTTGAAATCCCCTACCCTGGGGAAAAGACCTTTGCTATTCACCATATCTATGCCCCTCAAAATTTTATAAACCTCTATAAGGTCACCCTTCAACCATCCACACTCCAGGGAAAGAAGTCCCAGCCTATCCAGCCTTTCCATATAACTCAAACTCTGTTGTCCTGGTGACATCCTTGTAAATCTTTCCTGCACCCTTTCCAATTTAATAATATCCTTCCTATTGCAGGCTGACCAGTAATATACACAGAATTATAAATATAATATAATTTCAGAAGAAGGGTCCAGGCCCGAAATGTCAGCCTTCCTGCTCCTCTGAAGCTGCTTGGCCTGCTGTGTTCATCCAGCTCTACACCTTGGTATCTATGATGGATGAGCAAAAACCATTTAGTCCATCTATCGAGCAAGTCTCACACAACCATACTGCCTTGTGCATCACAATTTGCAGTCCACTCCATTCCAAATTTATGAGATTCACAAGGAGATGAAAAGTCCAGATATAAACCCAGGTTAACTTGGAGGGGGAGAATATCTGAAAAAAAATCTTCTCTGACCGTTTTTTTCTCAGAAAGAACACATTGATCGGAGTTAATGATTTATTTTCTGTTTTCATTTCTATATAATAGGCACACATAAACTACCTAAACATTTTACTTTTCTTGGAACCTTTTTGGAGAAAGAAAAGAACAATCGCACCAGATGTGTCAGGGATGAAGCATAAACTTTCGAACATTTTGAATGCTTTGGCTAGTTGCTTGCAGAATAAGGCTAAGAGAGACGCTAGGAAACCAGTAAAATGCATCCACTCCTGGGCACACTGTACCAAAGACAAAGATCAGAGAAAAGGTGGGGGGGGGGGGGTGGTGCGAGGGAGCAGATAGAGCGAGAGAGAGATAGAGAAGCAAGCTGACAAGCAAACAGTGTTAGCTTTAAAGGTCAAATATCGCTCTTGTCGGTATGAAGCCTAGAGAAATAATCTAATCATTTTGAAAACATTGTATCTACGCGAAGCAGTGAGGAACCATCAGAGGGAAAAAAGTTGTCATATTTGTCTCTTCAACAAATAAAAGTTTCCAACTTAATCTGCAAGGTTAACATGATTCTCAATGAAAAACAATGGGAGCTTTAATGCGCTGAGTATCTTTTAGTTTTTTGATGACACTGTGCTTTCTGAGGAAACAGAGGGTGCTGTGACATTTCTGCCAATAGTTTCATCTGATGTGTTAAAGTTGAATCTTTTTTACATTCACGCTACAAGTATTTGGAGTTGACCTGGACTGAGCCACATACATGATGATCTTTCATGACATCTCCATGGTTACCATTCATGTCACTCTTCGGTCAGCTGTACAGAGGATTAAGAAGTTGTTCCTCTATCCCTGCCAGTCAGTCTCTCAGATAATTAATCCCAAACTAGTTTTCTTAAAAGGACATTTTTTTTTCAAAGACATCAGAATGATGGACAACAGGGCCCGAGTTTGATGCTCTGGCATTTTCATTCTATAGTTACACACATAGTGTCTTCCAATGCCCTCAAAGATGTGTTGCAAAGCCCAGGAAATACCAAGTGTTGGCTCAGGGTTGGACTTGCATGAGCTGATCCCAGCCAAGGCAAGTAATAGGAATGTTGTACCTGCCCATTGTGCATCCAAGTGTTCTTCCCTACACTGACTATGATTTGGTAAACCTTGCTAGTTTTAAATTCTTCACCGTATTCACTGGCATGGAAAATATTTGTTACCAATTTCTGCTTGGTCTTGTTGGTTGATAATGATGATGACGAGGCACCTTCTTGAACCACTGCAGTCCATGTGATGTAGTTACATCCACAGGTTTTATTCAAACTATCTGCAGCTTGATACAATTAAGTGGCTTGCTCAACAATTTCAGAGGGCAGCAGAGTGTCAAACACAATGCTCTGAGTGTGAAATCAGATGCAGGCTAAACCAGATAAGGATGGCAGATTTCTTTCTCGAAAGGACATTAATGAAGCAGATAGGTTTCTAAGTGATCATTCACCAGTTTCATGACTATCAATACTGAGATTAGCTTGTTAAAATTCTTTTCATCAATAAATCTAAAATAAAGTCCTCTGGCCGCCATGCTGAGGTTTGCATTTGTGCCTCCAGAACATTAACCCATTGGATCACTAGTTCAGTAACATCACCACCCTGCTCCCATTGACCCAGAAACATGTCTATCCAGTGATATCCACAATACTTTGTGTTATTGTATAGCTCCAAAACCACTTGGGCATCAAAATGAAATAATGGGCAGTTGAATATGTTTACAGAGTGAAGAGGAGAAATCAGGTAAGGAAAACTCAATATAGAAATGACTTTTACAGTGGATCAGGGCAGGGAAGGTGGTGAGGTAAATTCATTGAGGCCAAGGTTCAACACAGACACAGCAGACAATGGAATTGAATATTTGGTGCTGTGCTTTAAAGCCTTTGATCTTTTTTCTGTTCATGAGTTGCTCCTGTCACTAACAAGGCCAACATCTATTGCCATCCCTAAATCTGCACCGAATGGCTTGCTCAACCATATCAGAGAGTAGTTAAGAAACAACCACGTTGCTATAGGTCAGGAGTCACGTATAGGCTAGATTAAGAAAGGCTGGAAGACTTTCTTCACTGAAGGGTATTAATGAAACAGAAGGGTTTTTACAGCAAACGATGATTGTTTCATGTCGCCATCACTGAGACTAGCTATATATTCCAGATTTTTAAAATTAAATTTGATATCCCAGCCATCACGGTGTGATTTGAACCCATGTCCTCAGAGCTGTTGGGAGAATTTAAATCAGATTGATCAATAAATTTGGAATACAAAAGTTAACCTCAGTATTGATATTTACAAAACTAGTGAGTAGTCTTTAAAAACCTATCAGAGATAAAAGGTACTGCAGATGCTGGAGAATCCAAGATAACAAGCATGGGGCTGGATGAACACAGCAGGTCAAGCAGCATCATAGGAGCAGGAAAACTTGACGTTTCGGGCCTAAACCTGATGAAGGGTTTAGGCCCGAAACG
>JAHRHZ010000086.1:11723582-11738869 GCA_024137785.1 Ginglymostoma cirratum | reverse complement strand
ACCCTTCATCAGGTTTAGGCCCGAAACGTCAAGTTTTCCTGCTCCTATGATGCTGCTTGACCTGCTGTGTTCATCCAGCCCCATGCTTGTTATCTCTAGTCTTTAAAAACCTGTCTGGTTCACTAATATCCTTCAGTGAAGGAAATCTGCTGTCCATCCCTGGTCTGGACAACATGTGACTCCTGACCACAACAATGTTGTTGATTCTTAAAGTCCCTCAGAAATGATCCTGGCAAGCCATTTTATTGTATCAAAGTGCAGAAAAGTCAAATAAACCCTGTGCCTCCATCATTTGGACCACAGTTGTTCAAGAACTTGTACTGTCATCATCAACCAACAAGGGCAAGACGAAATTGGCAATAAATATTAGCTCAGATTTCTAGTCCATTGACATTATCACTACACCACCATTTCCCCTCAAGTATTAACCCCATCTTGCACTGCCCTCCCACCCCGAGATGACTTTCTAGACTTTGTGCCCGGGACATCAGTTACCCTTTGGGGTAGGCTTGAATGCTATTCCCACCAATTTGCAAAAATTGAACATCTAAATTCATACTTGAAAAACAACTGAATGAATGAGCTATCAAAGTAGATGCTAGCACTTATAGAACCTGTAAATTTGTAACTTTATGACAGAAGTAAAATAGAACCCAAGCTATGAAACGTCCCCTTTCAGAACCTCAATACATCCCAAAGTACTTTGCAGCCATTCAGGAACTTTTGAGATGCAGGCACTCTTGCAATGTAGGAAACATAGTGGCTTCCACAAGCAGCAGAGTGATATGACCAAACAATTAGTTGTAGTGATAGTGGTCAAGTGAAAATGTTGTCCAGGACACTCGGGAGAACTGTCCTGCTCTTCTTCAAAAATTAATGCCATGGGACATTTTTGCATCCAACGGCACAGGTAGACAGGGATTCAGCTTAATGTCTCATTCAAAGGACTGCAATTCTGACAGTACTACATGTCTTGCACCTTCACAAGAGGTAGTTTTAGTTTTTTCTATCCCCATGAAACATCAGAAATTTTATTATAAAGAGCAGTGGGGTATGCTGCAGGGAGTTGTGGAGCATTAGGTTATTAGTCTTATGCATATGAACTTATCTTACTTAAGTAGACAATTATTTGTGCTGTTAGATACAACTCCCCATGGCAGAGAAACCAAGAAATTGTAATCAATATGTCATTTTCTGGAGGAATGCACAGGGAGAATTGTTAATCGATATTTTTCATTCAACCCATCCTCAAATTTATCTGGAAAAATGTTCATCATAAAATATAAAACACCCTTTTCGAACCACTATTTCTCCCAACAGCAATCCCAATAAATCTGAATAGACTGCCAGTTTAATAGAGATATTTTAGTGACGTGCATGAGGTTTGACTGAGAGATCATTTCATATAGGACACAAGCAGAGGAAGCTCTCATTTATCCACTCAGTCTTCGTTCAAGCAGTTTCTTGAAGTGAAGGGACAGTGTGGTATGCTATATAACCAAATTGCCCTCAGTATTGCTCTCCATGTTTACTTTTTAAATTTATCCTCATTATTTCCAATTTCTTCATATTGCCTCACACAACTTGCCAGCAGAAGGTGATAACACAAAGGCTTTGAGTGAAGACCTCTCTTCATTCATTCCCCTGGAGAAAGGTCTGATAATATATTTAAAACATGCTCAATCACACAATATACATGCGAAATGGCCAGCACTTCATTCACGAACAATGGTCAGCAAACAACACAATGGGCTGGCTGCATGTTGAAAATGGGTGTTTGGTCTCCAAGTGTGAAAAGTGGATGATCAAAGCTTAGGTGAAGGGAGGCTCTGATTAGGAGGTTGGCAATGATCAGACAAGCAATGGGTCTCAGACAGCACCACGGGTAGGTCTGTGACAGAATAGTTATGTCAGCTGACTGTTATTAACAACAATTGCAACAGCAACAAGGATAGAAAATGACTGAATTTAGGAAGTCACTCCCAACGCTTTGCTGATGTTCATTAGAACTGACTGCCAATGAGATCATTTATTGTAGATAATCTCACTTTGAGATTATCACTTTGAGATTAAAAAGAGCTTGCTCAGGATATATTTTATTACATTGTTTGATAATCTCACTTTGACATTATCAAACCATGTAATAAAATACATCCTGAGCAAGCTCTTTTTATGTATAGTGAGCTGACCCAAAATTTATACCGGTAATATCATGCGATATTTTATCTCTGTTTCAAGTAATTATCTTATGTTCAAATAAATCTGACTTTTATATTTGGCCTGAACAATTCAGACTGGCAGTGTTGTATTAATTATGAACAAAAACAAAGTTGCTGGAAAAGCTCAACAGGTCTGGCAGCATCTGTGGAGGAGAAAACAGAGTTAACGTTTCGGGTCCGGTGACCCTTCCTCAGAACTGATGGTGGCTGGGAAAACGTCAGTTTGTATGCAGAAAGTAGGGAGGTGGGTGCCATTACACAGCCCCTGTTGTTAGTCACTAATAGTCCCTATTAAAAACTATTCACTCTCCCAGCCTGATGGTTAGCAACTCCTTTGTCTGTCCAACTGTCTTTCTCTCTCTTTGGGCCCTATCCTATCAATTACTCCCTACCCCCCTCACCTCCCTATTTTCTGCATATAAACTGACGCTTTCCCAGCCACCATCAGTTCTGAGGAAGGGTCACTGGACGCAAAACGTTAACTCTGTTTTCTCCTTCACAGATGCTGCCAGACCTGCTGAGCTTTTCCAGCAACTTTGTTTTTGTTCCTGATTCACAGCATCCGCAGTTCTTTCGGTTTTTATTTTCAGAAGGGAGTTGGGTATATCTTTGAAAAGAACGCTTGTTGGGTTGTGGAGGGGAAGTAGCAAAGTGGGACTAATTGAATAGCTTTTACAAAGAACCAACATGGACACAAATTACCTCCTTCAATGCTGTAAGATTCTACAGTGTGAAAATTGGTAAAATAATAGCAATAGGCATTAAATCCTCCACTCCCAGAGGAATGGGATTTATATTCACGTAATTCACGTAAACAAAGATTTGCTGTTCAGAGGTTACGTGCTTGAATTCCTTTAAACAGGGATTAGTAGGCAAAAACTCCAGATTAGCTGGTGTAGAGATTCGGGCGCCAACAATTAATGGCAACAATGGTATTTATTATCTTTTAGAGTAGGCAGGTGATCCTAGTGATTTCTGGTGCATGATACATAAAATTAAAAGACAGTTGTTAGCACAATAATGCACAATTGAATTCAGCTGCAATCAATTCAGGAGATGTGTCTGATTATCGAAAACATAGTCAGATCTTCAAAGCAATGTTGCAAAATTCATGTTCTGATACTTTCTCAGTTAACTGGAGATAAGTGGGTTTCTTGGAGTTACTGGAATATGGAGTGCTTCTCCATTGGGGTGTATTGAGGCTGCGGGTATGAAGCTTCCATTGATAAGTAGCAGAAAAGGCCATTTATAAAAGGATATGGAGAAATGGGATTAGAGTAGGGAGTTCTGATTGAAAAGCCAGTCCCAGCAGGCTCAACAGGCCAAATAGCCTCTATGGCTGCAGTAAATTCTGTGACAATACTGCATGACTCCAGTGTACTGTTAAGAATTGCAGAAGGAACAAACCTACAAACCAATTGAACTAAAGGCCTATTTTAGTGCTGTGAGTCCCCTGTGTAGTGGAGGATACAAGCTAGATCGACTACAGTGGGAGGGAAGACAGGGTAAACCATATGTAGGTGGAAAGGGAAAACCAGGGACGATAAGAATTCCACATTTTCTGGTCTAGAGAATGTGATATAAGTTGGGAATAGATATAACGAGCCTTCAGTTTAATATAGGGAAGGCACGGGAGGCTGGTTACGATGATGTCCTTAGAGCTTTGGATGAACAAGAGCTTGATGGAAAGTTAAATGGAATCATGTGATACTGACTGCAGTGTTATCGGGTTTTACATCCCAGCAATGAATCGAAATAAAAACCTATCTGAAATTGATACCTTTAGTTCCAACTATGTGGTTCAATGTGACTTTAAGTTCAGTCTTGTGATGTACACCAGGTTATCTTGCTCCAATTGCTGCGGCAAGTTCATTATTGTATTCAAATTTTGGGTTTAATAGATCACATTTTGTTGGCTGTGTTTTAAAGATGAACTCTTTTTTATTCCTGCAGGGATATGAGCATCACTGGCTAGGCTGGTGTTTATTGTCCATCCCTAATTGCCCTTGAGAAGGTGGTGATGAGCTGTCTTCTTGAATTGCTACAGTCCAATTAGTGTAGATAGACCCAAAAAGCTCTTAGGGAGGGAGTTACAGGATCTTGACCAAGCAATATTGACGGAACACTGACTTATTTCCACTTCGGGATCGTGAATGTCTTGCTGGGGACCTTACAGGTGGCGGTGTTCATATGTGTCTGCTGTCCTTGTCCTTCAAGATGGTAGCGGTCTTGTGTTTGAAAGGTTCTGTCAATGGAGCTTTGGTGAATTGGTGCAGTGAATCTTGTAGATGACACATATTGTTGTCATTATGTCATGGTAGTGGAGGGAGTGAATGTTTGAGACATGGTGCCAAACAAATAGGCTGGTTTTCCTGAATGGTGTCAAACATCTTGAGTGCTGTTGGGACTGCACTCATCCAGGCAGGTGGGGAGTATTCCATCACACTTCTGTCTTATGCTTTGTAGAGGCTTTGGGGAATCAGAAATCACTTGTTGCAGGATTCCTAGCCTCTGACCTGTTTTTGCAGCCACAATATTTATATGGTTATTCTAATTCAGTCTCTCATAAACTGTGTAACCCAGGATATTGATAGTGGGGTTTCAGTAATGGTAACACCATTGAATGTTGAGGCAATGATTAAATTGTCTCTTGTTGGTGATACCCATTACCTGGCATTTGTGAGGCATGAATGCTGCTTACCACTTGCCAACCCAAACCTGGATATTGTCCAGACCTTGATGCAATAAACATGGACTGCTTCAGTATCTGAAGAGTCCCAACTGGTGCTTAACATTATGCAATCATCAATGAACATCTCTATTTTCAACATTATGATGAAGGGAAGGCCATTGTTGAAGCAGCTGAAGATGGTCGGGCCTGCAACACTACCCTAGGGAGCACCTGCAGAGGTGACCTGGACCTGTGATAAATCAGAAAATGCTGGAAACACTCAGCAAGTTAGGCAGCATCTGGAGAGAACTAACTTCTCAGGTCGATGATCTTTTATCAGCTCTCCAATCACATGTGTCAACCCAGCAGAAGAGTTTCTAGTTCCACAACTTAATGGAAAGTAGAGGGTGTCCATTAAAAACTGAAATACTAGGCATACTACACAGTAGCATCTAACTACCTCCACCATCCCCAGCACATGCCATGAAGGAAACATGTTCATGACCAATGTCTTCAATGTTAGCATTACTGGCAAAGGTGGGGGGGGCACTTAGCCTGGTTAGCTATGCGGTTAGTATGTAGTTCAGAGAAATGGCAACAACATACAGTTCAAACCCTGTTCCAACTAGGTAGGCATAGGTCCTGCCTCTTTGCCCTCCCTTGAGTAAAATCATAGCAGAAACTGTGGTTTAGCGCCCCTCGCATAATCGAGAATGTAACTCAAAGAAGATCAGAACAAAAAAGCAGACTATCCTCAATCCAGAGGAAGGTGATGGGGAAGGAGCAGTGGGGAGTGCATTCACGGCAGATGGTAGATAAACTGTAAGCACAAAAATCACATTACAGACAACCACAACAATCTGTATTTATACCACACCTTTAACACAATAAAACCTGCCAAGGAGTTTCACTGCAGGAGAATCAAACAAGGTTTGACACTTGAATAACAGCAAAATATTGTCGATGCTGGAAATCTGAAACTAACACAGAGAACACTGGAGAAACTCAGCAGGTCTTGCAGCTTTGGAGAGAAAAACAAAGTTAACATTTTGAGACCAGTATGACTGTGCTTCAGAATTGAGGGTCCTGAAGAAGAGTAGTACTGGATTTGAAATGTTAACTCTTTCACTTTTCACTTAGTTTTACTATGAGCCACATTTTAAGACAGTTGGCCAAACATTTGGTCAAAGTTTCAGTTTTAAGAAGCATCTTAAAGGAAAAGGGAAACGTGGAGAGGTTTGCGAGAAAATTCCAGAGTTCAGGCCCAGCAGGTACAGCATTTAACAGTGCAGCATGGAAAATCAGAAGGTGCGTAAGAGGCCAAAATTGGAAGACAGAATAGATTTGAGGGAGAAAAAAATACAAGAACTGCAGACACCGGAAATCTGAAACAAAGTCAGAAATTGCTGGAAAAACTCAGCAGGTCTGGCAGCAACAGAGTTAACGTTTCAGGTCTGGTGAGCCTTCTTCAGAATAGGAGATTTGAGAATACAAGCTGGACGAAGATATGGAGGTTGGGAAGGGAAGTCCATGGAGGAGATTTGAAAACATGCTCAATTACCAACCCATCCACAGACCTGCCTGGCCTCACGTGAGTGGCCAGCTTTTGTTTGTCAGCCTGTTGCTTGGTCATGGTAATGGGATAACCCAATCCTGAGCTGGCTCCACTCAAAGCATGGTAACAGCAGGGTGGGGGTCAGAACAGGAGCATAGCCCCCACCTGCCCTTAGTTGAATTCCTTTCTGCTCTCTACTCAATAGAATGGTTTGTACTTTTGTTTTACCTACTAATGTCAAAACAGGTTGCAATATTTGTAAATTAAAGTACAGCCTGGGGTTAGTGTTAGACTTGTGTGAAAACCTTGCCCACATCACGTGTGGCTCACTCACTCTTACCTCCCAATCCCAGCGTTCTGGGTTCGAGAAGACTGAAGTCTGAGCTCACACCCCGGTGCTGGACTGAGGGGGTGCCACACACTCGAAGGTGCTGTGAAGGAATAACTGCAAACTGGCTCGCAACCTCAAAACTGCTCACGTTCTTTAGCTGACTGGTGAGGTAATCTCGCTTCGTGGCCGAGAACAATTTTTTTTAAACAATATATTTTGAAAGCCTACTTGATTTCCCACCGCTCATCGCGTTATTATAATATGTTTTTTTTTCTCTCTTCGATCGGGGTGGGGAGGTTGGATTTAGCAGATGCCTCTCAGCTCCTCCCTCAGCCCCTGATGCATCACTGTGGTACTGAGAGCAGGCAGCGAGAGATGCTGGCTGGAGACGTTAAGACTAGATAGGGTGCTTGCTGTGAACTGACAAGACGCACAACTGGTCCGAGATTGAGCTAGAGGCAGTGATAATCTCCAGTGTCCTCTGCATCCGAAGTCGGACAAAGTCTCAGCACCTGGTAAAGCGGCGGTGATTCGCAGGTACCGCGTTTTCACAACAGGGCAACATTTGAACGGGCGATATTTAGCCGATGGGTTACAATGGTCACGTTTTAAAATTTTTTTTGTCCGAAATATTTCTGACGCGGGTTATACCCGATCACTTTGCCGGGTTCGATCCCTCATCTCAGCGCCCGAGTGAAAACTGCGTCTGTAATGTTGGTAACGTTTTAATGGTGAACGGGTCAACTCTCTCGACGTTTTGTTTTTGGGACCGTCTGTCGATTTATCCTTCTCTCACCCCCTCCAAAAAATGGAATATTTAATGGAAACTGTCGTTTAAATTGTTAAAAATTAGTAAAGTTTGTTTTTCTGTGTCGCTATCCGGACTTTTTTTAGGGAGAGGTGAGGCAATGAAACAGAATCTATGTATTTTTTAACCTATAACTAACGCTGCGAACAGTGAACGCTGAAGGCATGGTTAATCTCCAACCCAAGCAAGGAGGAATGGAGGCAGTGGCTATGCGGGTTTTGTTTTTATTGAGGGTTTGGTGTTAACTGAATGGCATAAAATTTACATGGAGTTAATTTCCTGTAATTGAAGTGTTCGGGGCGGGAGGCGACAGAACTGCAATTAATTTGGTTTAATAGGAGCGAGGATTAAAACAGAGGATTCGGGGTGAGGTGATTGCGATTAATAATCACTGGGAGACAGGGCTGAATACCAGTCTAAGGAGGGCAAGCAAAAAAAATCCAATTAAGACAAAAAAAAAGGCCAGGTAGAGCGAGGAATTTTGATTTTGAACAACCGGATCAGAATTCTGACCTGCGAAATTCAATGTTCTCAAATGAAATACAGTTTGGCGCTTACCTTTTAAAAATGTTTTTTTTCTATTCACGAAGCGAACTGTCTCAGAAATATCTTCTTTCTTCAAACAGGAGAAACAATTTCAGAAGTAGATAAACTATCTGGAGTTGTATGGAGTGTGAGATCGGGATGAGGGGGCGAAATTGCCCACGGGAGATTTATCGCCGAACTGTCGTTTTCAGATCTGAGCGGAACACACACTCGGTGAAGTTAAAGTGGAAACGGCGAGACAGTGGGATGTTTCAGGCAGGGGCTAATGACGGAGCCACCTAAAGTTTTGTTATTAAAAAGCCAGGGTAAAAGATGAAACATACTGGTGGTATTATCGATAAGAGATAGCAGGAACTGCAGATGCTGGAGAATCTGAGATAACAAGGTGTAGAGCTGGATGAACACAGCAGGCCAAGCAGCATCAGAGGAGCAGGAAGGCTGACGTTTCGGGCCTAGACCCTTCTTCAGAAATGGCCCGAGACGTCAGCTTTCCTGCTCCTCTGATGCTGCTTGGCCTGCTGTGTTCATCCAGCTCCAAACCTTGTTATCTCTAGTGGTATTAAAGAATGACTTTGGGCTTCTGAGTTATTACTTTATTTTTGTTAAATCTTTTCAAATCTCCAAAGAGTCCAGGGATGCGCGGGCTAGGTGGGATAGCCATGGGAAATGCAGGGATACAGGAATAAGGTACAGGGGGTGGGTCTGGGTGGGATGCTCTTCGGAGGGTCGGTGTGGACTCGATGGGCCGAATGGCCTGGTTCCGCAGTGTATGGATTCTTTTCCAACGTATGGTAACTCCGTTCCTGCGGGGTACTGAAGCAGACTTGAAATCTAGCCTCCAGTGTTAAGCTTAGCTGTGCGTGACAGCTGCAGTTTGTGTCCCTCTGATTATCACTGATCTTCTGGCCCCGCCACCCAGCTAGTCAAAAAACGTCGCAACCGTTCAATTTCAAGGTGTTTTTTAAAGGTTTTATTCCTCGCTGGAGAGGGCTCGACCCGAAATCTTTAACTCGTTTTCCCTTCACAGATGCTGTTTAACGCTTGTACATTGCTAGCATACCGTCTTTTTGTTTTTTTGGAAGACTTTTGTCCCCCTTTTTGTCTGGAGACAATGTTTTACCTCCTTTCATAAACTGTGGAATTATTTTTTGTGGAAAATAATATATATATTCGTGTAAAATTAATTTGGGTCAAGTTATGACAGACATTAATGAACCCGCTAACATGACAATCGGAAAGCTCACCTCAGAGTCATACAGCACGGAAGCAGGCCCTTCGGTCAAACCAGTCCATGCCGACCGTAATCCCAAACTAAACAAGTCCTATCTACCAGTGCTTGGCCATTTCCCGCCAAACATTTCTTATTCACATACTCATCTAAATGTCTTATATGATGTAACTGTAGTCGCATCCACTCAGATTTATAGAAACATTCTTGGATAGACCCAAATAGAGAAGTCTATGTGATTGGGTGATTTCACTATTTGAGAACAGAGAAAAGTATCTTCAGGACAAGTGAGCACAGGTGCTAAGCCATTGTCCCCATCCATCCCTGTAGTACTAACTACACATTTGCAAACAGTTAAGGGAATGTGCAAAGATGTATAGGTTAGGTGGATTAGCCACACTAAGTTGTTCTGTATTGTCCAGGGATGTACAGGCCAGGTGGATTAGCCATGATAAAAACAGAGTTATGGAGATAGGGTGAGGGAGTGGTTCTGGGTGAGATGCATTGACCAAATGGCCTCCATCTGCTCTGTAGGAATTCTATGAATTAATACTTTGTCCAATGTTACAACATGAGACAACTTTAACATGGTCTGTGAAGGAGTCTTTTTAATTTTGAACTGCAACCCTATCAAAACAGCAGGAGAATCCATTGTCGCAGTAGAGAAAGATGGAATCATGAAAGTATTAGAATTTCTGAATGATATCACAACTCTGGGATTATGAAAGGTCACTTTTGCGCTCCGGATGCAAAACATCAGGAGCCAGATGGTCTTTTCAGAGTGTTGGGCATCAAAGGATAGCAGTTCAATATGCAGCCTGCCTGAATTTTCAGTCCTACAACCAGATGAAAAGCAGACGGGGTAAAAGGGGAGCTCTCTGCCCTGTGGAGCAGGTTGTGTAATGGTATAACAGATGTACACCATCCCACAACCCTACCAAGATCAGCCCTCAAAACCTTAGCACTTAATAAAAATAACACCTCTGTGAAAGAGCAAAAATACAAAACAATAAATAAAACAAGCATGCTGCAAAATATTCCCTGCAGGCTGTTGTCTGAGGGAGAAAGGGCATAAGAAGTTGGAGCAGGAGCGTTCTTTGTTCAATCAAAGCCTGTCTGCCCTTTCAGATAAAAGACCCAATGGCACTGTTGGAGGGAGGGTCTCTCACTGGTCATTATTTATCCCTAAAAGAATATCACTAACACATCATCTGATCATTGCATAGACTTCCGTAGAACATACATGGTACATGTTGTGGACATGTTCACAAGACCATTTCAGTTGCTTTGATGGGTTCACTGCCACAAATCCTTCTTACTGGTATTAGTCTGAATTATTGATACCAAATGGGGAAGGATGCCCACGTGAAGCCCTTTGCAGAGATACCCTTGGTCTTGTCAACATAATAGGTTTATTACATAATACTTAATAGCTAGTAAATTACTTCTGAGTTACATATTAAGTTAAACCTAAGGTCTCACAAGAGACTGAAGTTTGATTAGCTTCAACTTTCTCATGGCAATGTAGAAATAAAGTCATATTGTGGCAAGATCCAAGCACCAATTTTACACCATACCAATCCAGAAGGATTAAATTAAATGCTAAAGTAGTACCTCTCTCAATTAGCTTCAAAGACTGACAGTCATTGTTCTATAAGCAGACACAGTGGTATTCCTTAGTCAGTGTTACCATATTATAAACAATTAATTTGCTTTGCCTGTGATATTGCAGCAAGCAGGAAACATTGATGGGGAATATGAGGAGTTCCTGCATTTCCTGAAATAATGGCAAATGCCCGAACCATCTAGATATGGAGATGGCATTTCACTATAATGTCCCATCTGTCGGAGGCAAAATTTTGCTCCCTCAATGACCATCCTGTGATATGCCTCAAGCCAAAACCTTCTAATAGATATTGGCTCCACTTGGTAAGTCCTAAATCAGGTGTTAATTTTATTAAAGAAAGAAATATCAATAATAAATACAGTAGGGTATTCAGGAGAAGCAGAGAGTGGATTAGGAATATGAAGCCTGCCACTGCAGGGAATGGTTGAAAGGAATAGTATAACTACACTAAGGAAAAGTTAGGTAAGTATATGTAGGAATGAAGGAATGAGATGAAGAAGACTGGGAGAGGTGCATGTGAAGCATAGACTTGTAAGGCCCATCTCTGTGATGTAAACACTGCAGTAAAGAAAATATTACAACCAGCAACTTAAAATTCCATCATTTTGATTTAATTTTAGTTCAATTATTCAAGGGATGATGTCAAGAGGGGTAGTTGAAATATGAAACTCTCTCCCACAAAATCCTGTTGAGACTGAACACCAATTGAAGGTCCACTATGATTGATCGATTTTTGCCAGGCAAGTGTTATGAAACTAAGGCAGGCAGACAGAGACAACCTACAGATCAGTTATCAGCTAAATGAATGGCAGAAGGCTACAAGGGCTGAATGACCTCTTGTGAGAGAATCTAATACTCGGGGTCATAGTTTAAAAATAAGCACCCACCCACTTAAGACTGAGCTGAGGAAACGTATTTTTCTCTGATGGTTGTGAGTCTTTAGAATTCCCTTCTTCAAAGGCATTGGATGCAGAATCTTTAAATATTTTGAAGGCGGAAGTAGATAGATTCTTGCCTTCAAAGGAACTGAAACATTATCAGGGATATGCAGGACTGAAGAGTTGAGGTTGAAATTAGATCAGCCATGATCTGACTGAATTGCAAAGCAGGCACAAAGGCCGAATGGTCTATTCTTGTTCCTTGTTCAAATGTTTGTATGAATTTTATTGTTCCTTTTTAATATTTCATATTGCCGAACATTTTCTCCCTCGGTTTCATATTTACTTTTTGAAACTTCTATTGTATATTTAGGAGGTTGAAACAAGTTTGGAAAAAGGGACTTTGATTATTTTAGTGTACTGGATGTGTTAAAAGCCTAAAAATTTAGACATTTGCCACAAAGCTTTAGGGAAATAGTGGATGTTCATTGTGCTTTGGTCTTAGATTTGGACTGAGACAGCCTAATCCCAATCCACAAGAGACTTGTATATCAACAGCCAGTCAGATTGGACCTTTGTACCATTGAGTCTCTGGTGGGTTCCAACCCAAGTTCTGAAAATTGAAAAGCCAGTGATTAACCCTTAACTTGTTTATTATTTGTACTGAAAACAACACTGACAGCTACAAAGATTCAGTCCTGCAAGAGAGTTTGATGATGAATAGTATTCCAAAGAAAAATTGTAAATGACTTATATGCCATAAGCACCACATACTCTTTATCCAGTGAATATATCACTGTCGATATTTTCTTTCCTTCAATAAAGGCTCCTTACCAAGCTACTGGTGTCAAGTTGGCTAACAATGTAGCAAGTCAAGTGTCTACAGTTTCACAGAATCAATTCATTGAATATATATTTATTTATTGCTGCTTAGAAAACTTCAGTTTTGTGATAGAACTAAGCTAATAAGGCAGGTCACCAGATCCGAAATGTTAACTCCCTGTTTTTTCCTTCACAGATGCTGCTGAGCTTTTCCAGCGACTTTGTTTTTGTTGACGCAGACAAAAAAATCGGCGCAGACTTGGACGGCCAAAGGGCCTGTTCCTGTGCTAAAATTTTCTTTGTTCTTTGTTCCTAATAAGGCAGGTGTTCAGTGGCAGGGAGCATGCATAGAAGCTCTTGGTTAGGTAAAAAAAACTGTTGTTAAATTGAGTCTTGACCCTTTAGTCTGAGTCAAAAGATTATGTGTTCATATCTCACTCCAGAGACTGCAACACAAAATCTAGGCTGATACTCCAATGAGGGGATGTTGCACGGTTGCAGGTGCAATCTTTTAGGTGAGATATTGAAGTTCCAAATTCCATGTTGGGTATATGTGAAAAAAGGAATCTCCTTAGTTCATTTCCAATGAAGAGCAAGATAGCTATCCCTTTATCAACATCATTTAAAACTTGATAATCTGGCTATTATCACATAGCTGTTTATTTATGCACAAATCAGGTGTATTAGTTTTTACAATACAAGAAGGTATATGTTTTAAAATTGCTCCATTGGCCATTAATCATTTGGGCATCCTGAAGTGGTGAAAAGTGCTGTATAAACACAAATCTTTCTTAATTCCCAATGCCCTTATTCCTGGAGCTTAAAGTTTTGTGGTTGAAGAAACATGCTGCAGTTCCTTACGGTTCTTTACTGCCAAGTTGTAATTAATTAGGCACACAATGGATCAATCACAAGGTGATGTGTCATCAACTGTGGGGAACAAACCTTCGTCAATTCTATAAACTGTTGGATTAGGAACGCTTGATAATTGCTGGTCTAGTGGAGAATACCAAACAGCACAACAGGAAAGATTGCAGCTTCGATTTTTGATGAGTAACTTTACATCTTCCGTCCCAGACTATCCCATTTACCTTCCCATCCAGTGGTTTTCTCTATCAGAGTGATATCAAGGGAGTTGGTGGGCAGTTTTATATATATTTTTTAAAATTCCTAACTTTCCATCCTTCTGGGTTTTGTTTCCAGGTTCAACACAAGTGCCAAAATGCTGTCATTGGTTGCTGTTATTTTGTTGTGTGGGACCGTTACACACCTGGAAGCAACCTGCCCAGCAACTGGAAGCCACAAAGCTGCCCCAAGCCCTGAGCCAGATCTCCATGACTGTCCATTATATTCGAAGAGTAAGTGTTTGCATGCTACATACAGTATAGAAGCAGACTATTTTGCCAAAGTAGCTTGTATCAGTGTTTATGTTCCACATGCACCTTCTCTCACAAGTTCAACAGCTAAATGTTCTATTTCTCATTGCAGCATTTAGCATCTCCTCTAATGCAGCCATACCATTTTCCTCAACCATTATCTACAGTAGAAAGTGCCACATTCTCAGGGTCAGGGAATTTGTCCTAGTTCTATCCTATATTTATCCGTGACTATCTTATACTTACAGTCCCTAGTTTTGGTCTTCCCCACAGATAGAAATACCTCTTTCTTCAGTTCTCTGCCTGAAGCTAGGTCTGACTCAAGCACCACAACCTCCACTTCAGGTATGGCAATCAGCTGGTTGCAAAGTCTTGAAACCTCAAGGAGTAGGAATCAAATCCCACACTGTTGACACCAGTCTGGAGCTACTGGCTGTCAGCCGACTGGACCAACTATCCAAACTGCCTTACTGACCTGCATCAAGGAGTCCAAACTGTTACAGCAAAATGCACTTTTACATGCATATTGTCATCTGTATCTGCAGATATTGATGGTAGAGGGTCTGGTTTCATTATCGTCGTTGGCTGGCCAGGACCTCTTACCACCCTGGCATATGTTGGAAGGATTTGCACATTGATGGTACACCTGTTTAGCTGTGTTATCAACACATTTTCCTTGACCATCAAGACCTGGAGTGGGATGTGAACTCAGGGCTTCTGTCTCATAGGAAGGGATGCTACCCACTGTGCTACCAGATCTTTTTCTCTAAACCCAGCCTATTAAAATCTTTCATAACCCTGAAGACCAATGAGGCCACATGGACGGAGGTCAAAATGTAATATATCCACCACTACTACTATTGAATACTGAAATAGTGCATCCCCAACCTTTTATATTCATTATAAGTATCATTTTATGGCTTTTGGGATTAATTACTGGTTGAATGAGCAACATCTCACTCTCGGATTAATATTTTGTTTATTTAAGTATCTGAGATCTCAGGATGTTTGTGCATTTTTCAGCAGAATCGACAATGGAATATGTTTAAATCATCTCATTCACCTGATTAACTGGAGCTGAGAGTCGTAATCACAGAATAATTAATGCTAACTGCATATATAGGAGGGTAATGTAAAACAGTGTGGCACTTTTCTATTCCTGGTAACCAGTGTCAGTATTGAGCATGAGATAGTAGGAACTGCAGATGCTGGAGAATCTGAGATAA
>JAHRHZ010000086.1:11633005-11718582 GCA_024137785.1 Ginglymostoma cirratum | reverse complement strand
TCAAGTTTTCCTGCTCCTATGATGCTGCTTGACCTGCTGTGTTCATCCAGCCCCACGCTTGTTATCTCGGATTCTCCAGCATCTGCAGTACCTTTTATCTCTACTGCTACATATGTTTTTTTGATTATTGAGATGACTCTTGTCACCAAAATCCAGTCAGTCAATCAAAGAGGTGAGAACTATTTGGATGAGACATGAAACAAATACTTCATCTGCTGTCCTGGATGTTCACAAAAGTTCCCAAGTTACAACTTTTCCTGGTGTCCTAGGCCATTATTCATCTTTCGACCAAAATTGCTAAAATATTACCGTGTTATTGTCAGATCATTATATGTGGGATCTTTCTGTGTACACATGGTAAGATAGGAAATACAGCTGCCAAACAGTGACCATGCTGAAAGTACTTCATTGGTTGTAAGACACACTGGAACTTTAAGGTTTAGCAAAGATTTGTAGCTCGGGTTGTGGGTGAGGTTGTTGACTTGCTCACTGAGCCGGCTTGTTTTCGTTCAGACATTTCGTCACCATTCTAGGTAACATCATCAGTGAGGCCTCTGCTCTACTCTGCTTGGAATTTATACTGTCCGGTTCATTACGGTGAGTTGTGTCATTTCTGGTTTTGTTCTGTATGGGTTTGTATATGGGGTCCAATTCTGTATGTTTGTTGATTGCAATATGGGTTGAGAACCATGCCTCTAGGAATTCCCGTGTGTGTCTATGTTTGGCTTGGGCTTCTATGGTTATGTTGTCCCAGTTAAACTGATGGCCTTCATTGTCTGAGTGTGCTGATATTAAGGAAAGTTCGTTGTGCCGTTTTGCTGCTAGCTGATGTTCATGTATTCTGATGGCTAGCTTCCTTCCTGTCTGTCCAATGTAATGTTTGTGGCAGTTGTTGCATGGTATTTTGTAAACGACGTTGGTTCTGTATGTTGTGGGAAATGGGGTCTTTAATCCCTTTGAGTGTTGTCATAGAGTGGCTGTGGGCTTGTGTGCCGCCATGATTCCTAGTGCTGTGAAAGTTGAGGATTTGTTCTCAACCATTCCAATGTCCACAAACAAAGCTTTATTAAGACACAATGTAAATGCGCCACCACTCACTGCAACACACGCCAGAACTACACAGGAAAGAGGAAGATTTCCTTTACAAAATCTTCGCTATGAATAGAAACAGTACAACTTCTTCCGCAGGTGCCTTCTAAATAGACAAAAACAAGAGGACACAGTACGCCCTAACACACTGGCCACACTACCCTACATCAAGAGCATATTTGAACTGATAACACGACTCCTGAGACCACTAGGAATCATGGTGGCACATAAGCCCACATCCACTCTAAGACAAATTATCACAAGGATTAAAGACCCCATTCCCACGACATGCAGAACCAACATAGTTCACAGAATACCATATAACGACTGCCACAAACATTACATCGGTCCGACAGGAAGGAAACTAGCATCAGAATACATGAACATCGGCTAGTAGCAAAATGGCACAACGAACTTTCCTTAAAATCAGCACACGCAGACAATGAAGGCCATCAGTTTAACTGGGACAACATAACCATAGTAGCCCAAACCAAACATAGACGCATACAGGAATTCCTAGAGACACGGTTCTCCCCCTGTAATGCAATCAACAAACATACAGAATTGGACCCCATATACAACCCATACAGATCAAAACTGGAAATGACACTACTCACTATAATGGACCGGACAGTATAAATTCCAAGCGGAGTAGATCAACATCGCTTCATTGGAGGTATCACTGATGATGTTACCTAGCGTGGTGACAAAACATCTGAATGAAAACAAGCCAGCTCGACGAGCAAGTCAACAACCTCACACATTGGAATGTCCTGAGGTTGTAATTATGATTGAAAGTCTTTTTTTCTCTTTTAAACTATAATGTGTTGTGGTCAATTCCAATTTAACGGAATTGTTCATGTAGCTTTCTCACGACTCTTGTCACACATTGTCCTCCTAGACTTTAAGTTTCTAATCCCTCATTGGTGCTCACACATTGGATAAAGTTCCAAGGTTCCTAATTTGCTTCTGTTTTCGAGCACCTGAAGTTCAAGACAGACTGCTCCCAACGTTGTCATTTGATCTCTTAAAGCTTTTAAGTAGATGTGGCAGAATTGACTATGTTTGGAAAGGACTTGCCAACCGGTAGAATGTGCCACATAGGACCATGTGAATAAAATTATCTTCAGCCAAATGCTGCTTCTTTCTGATGGATGATGGCAATCCGGAAGGGAATGAGGTTCAGCTTTATCCTTCAGCCTAATTGAAGATATACAGTTAATGTGTACTCTTTTGCCGTTGATTTCAATCCACTGGGAATTGTCCAAGGTTAATAAAGTTTGGGTCTTGCAGAACTGACTCTTAATTTCGTGTTCCAGGTTTAATTTGTACTTCAATTTCTCCAAGAGGTGCAAGCAGAGTTTTCTAATATATAACCCAAAAACGAGGAGCAAAAGTAAGCCATTCAGCTCCTCAAGCTTGCTCGGTCATTTAGTAAGATGATGGCCAATCTATTTGTCTATTGAATTCAAAATTTCTATCTAACCTTGATAATCTTTGATTCCCTTGTCCAGCAAGAGTCCACCTGCTTCCACCTTAAAAATATTTGATATTCCCTGCTGCCCTGCTTTCTGAGGCATAGAGTTCCAAATTCACACAACCCTGCAGAAGTAAAACATTTCCTCATCTCTGTCCTAAAATAGTGACCCTAATTTTTAAATAGTGTGCACCCTAGTTCTGGACTTACCCACAAGAGGTAACACCCTTTCAATGTTCACCTTGTCAAGATCATTCAGAATCTTGTCTACTTCAATCAATCACCCCTGACCCTCTTGAATTCCAATGGTAAAAAAGCCCAATCTGTCCAACCTATTCTCATAAGACAGCCCATTCATTCTAGGTATCAATCTAGGAAATCTCCCCTGTACCACCTCAAAGCATTTACATCCTTCCTTAAATTGAAGAGACCAAAATTGCATGCGGTATTTGAGATGTGGCCTTTAGAACTGTAGCATAACATCCTTGTTTTTATGTTCACTTCCCTTCACAATATAGGATAGCATTCCATTAATCTTCTCAGTTTCTTGTTGTAGGTGCACACCAATATTTTGTGACTTGTGCGCTAGAACACCTGGAACCCTCTGCACCTCAGAATTCTGCAGTTTTTCACCTTTTAATAATACGCTGCTTTTTAAATTCTTCCTACCAAAGCAAAGAACTTGACATTTTCACATATTATACTCCATTTGCCAGTCTCCATTTTGCCCACTCAACCAATCTGAATCCATCTGAACTTTCTTATGTCCACTTCACAACATATTTTCAAACCATCTTTATGTCATCTACAAATTTAGCTGTCATACCTTTGATTCACTTCATCTATGTCATTAAACTAAAATGTGAAAAGCTGAGTCCACACACTACTCCACTATTGCTTCCTGCTAATTAGAGAAAGGCCCATTTATGCTGACTTTGCTTTTTGTTATATTATCACCTACATGAGCTCCTACTTTACATAATAACCTTTGATGTGGCACCTTGTTAAATTACTTCTGGAAATCCAAGTACATCTAGAGGCTCCCTTTGATCCACAGCACATTATGCCTTCAAAAAACTCCAATAAATTGGTTAAACATGACTTCTGTTTCACAAAATCAGACTGACTCAAAGTGCCCAGCTATAATTCCCTTAATGGGCCTCCCAGCGCCAGGGACCTGGGTTCGATTCCATCCTCGGGCGACTGGCTGTGTGGAGTTTGCACGTTCTCCCAGTGTCTGTGTGGGTTTCCTCCAGGTGCTCCAGTTTCCATGCACAGTCCAAAGATGCACAGGTTAGGGTGGATTGGCCACGTTAACTTGCCCAAAGTGTCATGGGATGAGGTTAGGTGGATTAGCCATGGGGAATGCAGGGTTACAGGGATACGGTAGGGGATAGGCCTGGGTGGGAAGCTCTTTGGAGACTCAGTGTCGATTCAATGGGTCAAATGGCCTGATTTCACACTGTGGGGATTCTACAATTCTAGGATTCTAGGATTAATGATCTATTCTAACACCTCCCTCCATGACAGATATCACACTATTGCGCCTATAGTCTCTTGTTTTCTGCCTCCTTCCCTTATTGAATTGACTTCCATTTCTTACTTTCTAGTATAATGGAACTGTTCCAGAATCTAGAAAATTTGGGAAAATTAAAATCAATGCATCTACTACCTAAAACGCATCAACTACCTAATTAGCCGCCTCTTTTGAGACCCTAGGATGATGTCCTTCAGGGCCCATAGAATTGTGAGCCTGTGACTCTATTTGTTTCCTCATATCACTTCCCTAATGATTATAATTTCACTAAGTTTATCTCTCCTTTCCAACTCCTGATTTACCGCTATTACTGGAATGTTTTTTATATAGTAAACGCAAAATATTTGTTCATTTCCTTTTTATTACTATTAACTCCACATCCTCACTTTACTTACATTTATTGTTTGAATAACTATACAAATACCTACTAACTCTTTTTACATTTTTTGCCTGCTTCCTCTCATACACTAATTTCTTTCTTCTGATGTATGTTTTGCCTTCTTGCCATTCTTTACAAACTGCCCTGCCTCTGACCTCACTCTCATCTTTGCACAAATATATGCTTTTTCCTTGAGTTCTGTGAGGGCTCCTTGAGAACTTTGATGGTTCTTGAGGGGATATGGCTTTCAAAGTAAAAAGGATAAGGCAGCATTGCAGGGTAGCTATTTTAGTAATAAAGTGGGTAGGAAGGGGCAGTGCGCACAAACAAAAACATGCAGCAATAAAATCAAGGGGAGAAAATCGTAAAACGCCAAAATTAATGGCTTTGTACGTAAATGCACATAGTAGAGTCACAGAGTCATACAGCATGGAAACAGGCCGTTCAGTTCAACTGGTCCATGCCAAACATGTTCCCAAACTAAACTTATCCGATCTACCTGCTTTTAGCCGAAATCCCTCCAAATCTTTCCTATTTGTGTACTTAACCAAATGTCTTTCAAATGTTGTAACTGTACCTGTATTCACCACTTCCTTTGGCAGTTCATTCCACACACTAACCAATCTCTGTGTAAAAAAATTTGTTCCTCGTGTCCTCTTTAAATCTTTCCCCTCTCACCTTAAAAATATATCCCCCCTAGTTTTGAACTCTCCCACCTTAGGGAAAATACTTTTGCTATTCTTAACTATGCTCCTCATGATTTTTTAAACCTCTATAAGGTTAGCCCTCAATCCCCTACATTCTAGTGAAAGAAGTCCTAGCCTATCCAGCCTACTTTTATAACTCAAACCCTCCATTCCCAGCAATATCCTGGAAAATCTTTTCTGAACCCTCTCCAGTTTAATGATATCCTTTCTATAACAGGGCAACCAGAACAGCACACAACGCTCCAAAAGAGATCTCGCCAATGTCATGTACAGTCCCGACATGAAGTCCCGAACAAAATGAATGAATTAACAGCAAAAATAGAGGTTAATGGCATGATTGTATAGCCATTATGGAGACATGGTTACAAGAGGATCAGACCTGGTACCTGAATATTCAGGGACATGTGACTTTATGAAAGGACAGGCAGGAACGAAAAGGTAATGGGATATCTTTGTATTAGGTGGAATAAATACAATAGCAAGAAATAATCTTGAATCGGAAAATGTAGAATGCACATACATGGAGGTAAGATAAGGGAAGGCACTGACAGGAAAAGTCTATAGGCCCACTAACAGTAGTTACATTGCAGGACAGATAATAAACTGTGAGATAATGAGGGCATGTGAAGAAAGTGGTAAATTAATCATAGGTGACATTCATTTTCATGTATTCTGAAAAAAATCAGACTGGCAGAGGTAGTCAAAAGGAGGAATTCGTACCTGACAAATTTAACGTTATTCTTTTGAGAACATAGGATTTCCCAAAGATATTTGATAAGGTACTGCACATATTATGACTTAATAAGGTTATAGCCTATGGTGTTCGGGGTAGTATTTATCATGGATGGAGGATTGATAGCTAATAGAAGACAGAGTTGGGATAAGGTGGGCATTTTCAGAATGGCAACTGAAGCAAGTGGAGTGCCACAGTAATCAGTTTTGAGGTCACAATTATGTACAAGGTATATTAATGACTTGGATGAGGAAATTAAGTGTAGCATCTCCAAATTTGCGGATGACAAAAAATAGATTGGGGTCAAGTGATGAGGACAACGCAATGTCTGCAGAGGAATATAGGCCAGTTAAGGCAAAAAGTTGGCAAATGGAATATAATGTGGGAAAATGTAAGCTTTTGCATTTGGCAGGAATAATTAAGGAGCTGAATATTATTTAAATTGTAAAAACTGCAACACAGAAGATTTTGGGAGTCCTCATGCATAAATTACAAAAAGCTAGCATCCAAATTCTACAAGAAAGTGAATGGAATGTTGATCTCGATTTCAAAGAGAATGGCGTACAAAAATAGGGAAATCTTGCTAAAAATATGCAAGTAGTAATTAGGCCATACCTAGAATACTTTGAACGGTTTTTGTTCCCTTGTCTAAGGAAAGATGTACTGTTGTTGGAGGCAGTCCAGAAAATGTTCACTAGGTTGATTCAGGATTTGGAGGAATTTTCTTATGAGGAGAGGTTAAGTAGTTTAAAGTCTGTACACATTGTGGTTTAAAAGTGAGAGATGACCTTATTGAAACATAGGATTCTTAGTGGGGCTTGACCGGGTGGATGCAGAAAGGTTGTTTCCACTTCTGAGATAAAGAAGAAGCCCAGAATCATAGGGCATAATCTCAGAGTGAGGAGTTTCTCATGTAATACAGAAATGAGAAGAAATTTCTTCTCTGAGGGAAATGAATCTATGGAACATTTTTACCACAGAGGGCTGTAGAGGTTGCGCTGTTAAGTAAATTCAGTGCTGAGACATATGGATATTTAACCAGTAAGAGAATCAAGGGTTATGGAGAAAAGGTATGAAAGTGAATTTGAGGATTATCAGATCAACCATAATTTCATTGAATGGCAGAACAGGTTTGATGGGCCAAATGGTCTACTTCTGCTCCTACATCTTATGGAGTTTGATGATTTCTTTAAATTCTCTGGTTAACAATGAACTTGGACGCTGCCCTTAGAATTTTTATTTTTAGTACGAATGTAGACATATATTGAAGCTCTTCATCTTGCACTTATCAGGATAACTCACAAGAATACTAATTTAAAATGGAAACTAACATTTATGGTATGTGAGAGGAGAATGCTGATTACTTGGCAAGTAGACGTCTCTATCATTCGGAGTTCTAATGAATGCAAAGTGTTAAATTTCAGTAACATGTTTTTCTAGGCAAGACACAAGTTCTATACTACCAAATCACTATTAGTAGAAATGTATACATCTTCTGAGTATTCTGAAATATCCCCTCAGATGTCGTTCACTGCTTCTCATAGAATCCCGACAGTGTGGAAGCAGGCTATTCAGTCTATCGAGTCCATACCGATCCTCTGACAAGCATCCCACCCAGACCCAGTCCGTACCTTATCCCTGTAACCCTGCACTTTGCATGGCCAATCCACCTAACCTACTCATCCCTGGACACTATGGACAATTTAGCACGGTTAATTCACCTAATCTGCACATCTTTAGACTATGGGAGGAAACCGGAGCACCTGGAGGCAACCCATACAGACATGGGAAGAATGTGCAAACTCTGCACAGACAGTTGGCTAAAGGTGAAATCAAAGCCGGGTCCCTGGCCCTGTGAGGCAGCAGTGCTAACCACTGAGCCATGGCACTGCACTTTCTCTATTGATCTATCCACTAGCTTAGCATCCCAGTTCACTTCAGCTAGCTCAGTTCTATGTGCACGTCATCGCCCTTAATTAATTTTAGTCTTAGACAACTCTTCTTCCTTTCAAGTGGGAAGTAAAATTTAATTATATTGTGATCACTGCTCAGTTCAACACCAAGTTCTTTCATTCGTGGTGATGGAAAACTTTGCCTATGCCAACATTTCACTGTTTTCATCAAGGCCAAATCTGTAAACTGTAAATGCACCTTTCTGACCTAGCAATGTGCTGAGTGCATCAATGCTGATCATATTTTCACTAGATTACATGGCAGTTCACTTCTGTTCTCTGCAGCCAACAATGCCACTGAAATAGGTCAATTCTTGGATCTTCACTTTTCCTTTATTATGGAGCAGATCTTCCTTTTAGTCTTCTGTGACAGTAGTTGCTTAGAATATGCCAACGTCTGTTCAGATCTCAGAATGACTGTACCTATACCTTTGACATCCTTCAAGTTGTCATTAACAAATATATTTGATGGCTGAGTTATTCTTCAGCTGTTTAATAGCTTTTGTGACAAGTACCTGCTAGTTTGAAGCAAATTCTGTTATCCGTTGATAGATAATAAGAATGCAGTCAAATAGTACGTGTGAAACAGCCTTTTTGTTGGCGTCACCTATTAATTGAACAAATTGGCAAAGCCAAACGTGGGAGGCATGATTTCCTTGTTTATTCAGTGGTCTATCAAATAATTAATTTGTGGATACCAGAGTTTTCTAGTCATGTTTACTTCCCAAAATATTTCCATCACCATTCAAACCAGGGAGTTTCCCACAGCTCTGAGCAAATTCAAGAACCTCACCTCAAAATTCAAGATCAGGGACTGACCATGATCTGCAAGCACATTGAAGTCCAACTCTATACTTCTCCACATTCCTGCCACATGCACATGCACACATACACATATTATAATGATCAGGAGCAGAAAGCCTGGTTCATTTTATTTTCTTTCTTTCATGCTCTGAGAAATACCTGAGGCAAATTATATTGCATCATCCTTGCTCAAGTTAAGATCCAATAAATGCACAGCTAAGGAATTGATTTTGGATCCTCACCTGATTGTACGGTTCAAAATCCCAACACAGCGCCAGCAGAACTGTCATAGACGTAATTCTCTGCTCGAGACAGAGAGAAAGAGAAAAAGACTTGCATTTATATAATATCTTTCACAATCTCAGGTCATGCCGAAGTGGTTTATACACAATTAAATATTTTAGAAGTGTTATCATCACTGTAACAAAGAAAAAGAGGCAGCCAATTTCCACAGGCAGCAAATAAATAAATGGCTAGATAGTCTGCTTTTCTTCAGATGGTGGTGAGGAGTGGTGAGAATTCTCCTGCTCTTCACTTAATAGACGCACAGGATCCTTCAGGCCCACAACAGAGGGCCTCAATTTAAGGCCTTTTCTGAAAGGTGGGCCTTCAATAGCCCAGCAGCGCCTCCATCTCAGCCCAGATTATGTACTTGAAACATGTTATGCTTGAACACAGCTACTTAGAATACACCTCCTCTTACCCACCTTCCTGCAAGAATGCCATCCCTATTCCCAATTCCTTCGCCTCTGCCGCATCTGTTCCCGAGATGAGGCATTCCCCTCCTGGACACCCCGAATGTCCTTGTTTTTCAAGGACCGCAAGTTCCCTTCCACAGTGGTCGAAAATGGTGTCGACCGCGTCTCTCATGTTTCCCACAACTCAGTCCTCTCACCCCCTCCCTGCAATAACAACCAAAACAGAATCCCCCTCGTCCTCACATACCACCCCACCAACCTCCGGATTCAATGCATCATCCTCCGCCACTTCCGCCACCTGCAATCTAACCCCACTACCAAGGATATATTTCCCTCCCCACCCTTATCTGCCTTCGGAGGGACCACTCTCTCCGTGGCTCCCTTGTCCACTCCACATTCCCCTCCAGCCCCACCACACCCAGCACTTTTCCCTGCAACCACAGGAAGTGCTACATCTGCCCCTACACCTGCCCCTCACCGAATCCCAGGCCCCAAGAAAACCTTCCACATTAAACAGATGTTCACCTGCACATCTGCTAATGTGGTATACTGTATCCGCTGTTCCCGATGTGGCCTCTTCTACATCGGGGAAACCAAGCAGAGGCTTGGAGACTGCTTTGTGGAACACCTACACTCGGTTCGCGACAAACGACTGCACCTCCCAGTCGCGAACCCTTCAACTTCCCCTCCCTCTCCTTGGACGACATGTCTATCCTGGGCCTCCTCCAGTGCCACAACGATGCCACCCGAAGGTTGCAGGAACAGCATCTCATATTTCGCTTGGGAACCCTGCAGCCCAATGGTATCAATGTGGACTTCACAAGCTTCAAAATCTCCCCTCCCCCAACCCCATCCCAAAACCAGCCCAGTTCATCCCCGCCTCCCTCACTTGTCCATCTTTTCTCCCACCTATCCGCTCCTCCCACCTCAACCCCCACCCCACTTCCTACCTACCAGCCTCATCTCCGCCCCCTTGACCTGTCCGGTTTCCCTTGACTGACCAACCCCCATCCCACCTCCACTCACCTTTACTGGCTCCAGTTATGAGGTGCCTCCTTGACCTGTCCGTCTCCTCTCCACCTATCTGCTCGTTCATCCATCTTCCATCTGCCTCCCCCCCCTCTCTATTTATTTCAGAATCCCCTGTCCCTTCCCCATTTCTGAAGAAGGATCCAGACCCAAAACGTCAGCTTTCTTGCTCCTCTGATGCTGCTTGGCCTGTTGTGTTCATCCAGCTCTAAACGTTGTTATCTCTTATACTTGAACGTACTTTGTCAGTGAATCCCAATCCTACACATACCATCAGTATTGGAGGCAGTGAGGATTAGAATAAAAAATGGACGGTAAGTTCTGCAAAGCCGTGTAAAGGAAAAATGGAGATCATTATTGAGATAGATATTGAGATTAATATAGAGTAAATTTGGAGTTGTACACTCACCCTCTTAAATTGATGAGGGAACTGATATTCAGGCTGCAGTGTTCAAGTTTGATATTGAGAAAGTTGTGTTGATATAAATAATCACATTGCCTGAATTATAGAAGGCTATAGTCGGAGAATTACCTGGCATAAGTAGTGTTAAATATAGGAATTAAAGGACTATTTTTATTTAAGTCTTTTGCTTCTTGATGACCTTGTCTTCTGGTAGGGTTGAATGTTGGTGCTGAGCCTATTAATTTGTGTAAGCTGATTTCTTGTTTTGGAGTCACCAATGAATAGACGGATAAAGATGGAACTTGCATCTCTGTTAACACCTCTGAAATGCTTTACAGACGATTGTGACCCTTCTGTCAGTAGGAACAGCTTCACCCTATCTACAAGAACAAAACACCTCATAATTTTCAATGTCACTGTTTAGAGGAATGACCTTTGATTCCTTGCTCTGATCACTTTCATTCTTTCACCTACCCATCTTAAACCTGCAAGTGTTATACCTATCCATCATGCCCTCTCCTTATCAACTGGTTCATCTCAAGATCTCACCTCTCGCCTTTTCCTAACTTTGACTATATTTCATGCCCTGATTACTTATTGATTCTTTTTTACAAAAAAAACTACTTTGCTATGAAGCTATGTAGTGCATGACATGAAAGAATAAAAAAACTGCTGGCAGTGCATTTAAAATAGCAAAATCAATGGCTACATCCTGCTGATGTACAGAACCATTCAAGCTTAGCTCCCTTTAGTCTATAACCTCATCAGAACAGTTTGATTGAATTTCAGTCTCGTAACTCATTGCTGAATATGAATTATTTACAGACTACCCGTGCTTAAGCATTTCTTTTTTGCATTTGTCCTTCTTGTGTACTTAACTCACTTGAAAGACGGGAACTCTTCTTTCTTGAGGGTGGGAGCAATTTAAAGGATTCGAGGCAATAAATAATGTCTCAACAAGAAAAGCTGAGCCAGCATGACTGATTCTCAAAAAAAGACTCTGCTTCACGTTTCCAGTGCATAAAGGTTATCAGTCTTGTGCGCCTAGTCTATTTCCAATTCACTCTATTTTGTACTCTTGCTGCATTTGGAGAAAAGACTTGCGTTGACAAGGTCCCATTAGATGGTGCTATCGTCTTTATTTTGACTACCTTGGCTGAGGGATAAATATTGCACAGCAAAAGCTCCTGCTGTTATAACAGTGTCATGAAATCTTTTATGAACACCCAGAAGAGCATTTGGGATTTCAGTTTAACACTTCATCCAAAGAACATTGCCTCCCGCAATGCAGTGTTTCATTGGTAATGTACTGGGAGTGCCCAGCTGAAGTCTCAAGAGTGGGGCTTGAGCCGATAATCTTCTGACTGATGAGTGGAGAGTGCTAGCCATTGACTACAGCTAATATGTAGCTCAGCAGAACAACCTGAGCTGTGAAAAGACGTGACCCCAGACAAAATATTATGACCTTCCCGTCTCCTCATTAGTTACACAAAAACAGTCAATACATTATATTCAACAGCAGGAGCCTGACTGATTCTCAATCCATCAATTGTGATAGGGGCCTCTCTAGTCGTAGGCACAGACAGACGATTCTGCGGCCGACAGTGAGACATCAAAATGGTGTGTTGCCTCCCCGAAGCCTGGATTAAAGTATCTCTGAGAGGGTGCAGAACATTCTCAAGGGGGATAGGAACCAGCAGAAGGTTGTTGTACACATTGGAATTAACAACATGGGAAGAGAAAAGGATGAGATTTTGAGGAGAGAATAAAGGAGGTTAGGCAGGAATTTAAAAAGTAGGCCCTCGAGGGTAGTAATATTTGGATCACTCCCAGTGCCATGAGCTAGTAAGGTTAGGAATAGGAGGATAGAACAGATGAATGCGTGGCTGAGGAGCTGGTGCAGGGGAGAAGGATTCGCATTTTTGAATCATTGGACTGTCTTCTGGGGTAGACGTGACCTGTATAAGAAGGACGATTGCACCTGAATTGCAAAAGGGCTAATGTATTGGTGGGGAGATTTGCTAGAGCTGCTCGGGAGGATTTAAACTAGTAAGGGGGCATGGGACCCAGAAAGACGGTGAGGAAAGTGAGCAGTCTGAGACTGGTACAGTTGGGAAAAGGAGTAGGTCAAACAGTCAGGGTAGACAGGAACAAAGTGCACAATGAGGTAGGATTGATAAATTAAACTGCATTTATTTCAATGCAAGAGGCCTAACAGGTGAGACAGATGACCCCGGAGCATAGTTGGGAACATGAGACTGGGATATCATAGCAATTAAAAAGGAGTGGCACAAGGATGGACAGGACTGGCAGCTTACTATTCCAAGGTGTAGATGCTATAGGAAGGATTGAAAGTGGGATGAGCTGAGGGGGTGCAAGAGATGGGGGGATGTGGCATTCTTGATTAGGGATAATATTACTGCTGTATTTAGGGAGGATATTCCAGGGATGTTATTTTGGTGGAACTGAGGAATAAGAAAGGAATGATCACCTTATTAGTCTTGTCCTACAGTACCCCCACCACCCACCCAATAGTCAGTGGAAAATTGAGAAACAAATTTGTAAGGAGATCTTAGTTATCTGTAAGAATATTAGGGTGGTTATGGTAGGGGATTTTAACATAGACTGGACTGACATAGTATTAAGGGCTTGGATGGAGAGGAATTTGTTAAATGTGTACAGAAAATTTTCTGATTCAGTATGTGGATGTACCTACTAGAGAAGGTGCAAAACTTGACCTACTCTTGGGAAATAAGTTCGGGCAGGTGACTGAGGTATCAGTCGGGGAGCACTTCGGGGCCAGTGATCGTAGTTCTATTAGTTTTTAAAATGGTGATGGAAAAGGATAGAGCAGATCTAAAAGTTAACGTTCTGAACTGGAGGAAGGCCAATTTTGATGTTACTAGGTAAGAACTTTCAAAAGGTGATTGAGGGCGGATGTTCATAGGTACAGCTGGAATATGGGAAGCCTTCAAAAATGAGATAACGAGAGTCCAGAGACAGTATGTTCCTGTTAGGGTGAAGGGCAAGGCTGGTAGGTATAGGGAATGCTGGATGACTAGAGAAATTGAGGTTGTGGTCAAGAAAAGAAAGGAAGCATATGTCAGGTATAGACAGTGGGGATCGAAAGAATCCCTAGAAGAGTATAATGGCAGTAAGAGTATAGTTAAGAGGGAAGTCAGGAGGGCAAAAAGGGGACATGGGATAGCTTTGGCAAATACAGTTAAGGAGAATCCAAAGGAATTCTACAAATACATTAAGGACAAAAGTATAACTAGGGAGAGAATAGGTCCCCTTAAAGATTAGCATGGCCGCCTATGTGTGGAACCACAGGAGAGGGGGAGGATACTAAATGAGTATTTTGCATCAGTGTTTACTGTGGAGAAGGATATGGAAGATAGAGAATGTGGGGAAATAAATAGTGACATCTTCCAAAATGTCCGTATTACAAAGGAGGTGGTGCTGGTCATATTAAAATGCATAAAGGTGGATAAATTCCCAGGACCTGATCAGATGTACCCTAGAACTCTGTGGGAAGCTAGGGAAGGGATTGCTGGGCCCCTTGCTGAGATATTTGTATCATTGATAGCCACAGGTGAGGTGCTGGAAGACTGTTGGTTGGCTAATGTGATGCCACTATTTAAGAAAGATGGTAAGGAAAAGCCAGGGAACTATAGACCAGCGAGCCTGACATCGGTCATAGGCAAGTTGTTGGAGGGAATCCTGAGAGACAGGATTCACATGTTTTCGGAAAGGGAAGGGCTGGTTAGGGATAGTCAACATGGCTTTGTGATTGGGAAATCATGTCTCATGAACTTAGAGCAGTGGACGTGATCTATATGGACTTCAATAAGGCGTCCAACAAGGTTCCTCATGGCGGACTAATTAGCAAAGTTAGATCACATGGAAAAGAGGGAGAATTAGCTATTTGGATGCAGTACTGGCTCGAAGGTAGAGGATAGAGGATGGTGGTGGAGGGTTGCTTTTCAGACTGGAAACCTATGACCAGCAGTGTGCCACAAAGATCGGTTCTAGGGCCACTGTTGATTTGGATGTGAACATAGGAGGTATGGTTAGTAAGTTTTCAGATGATACCAAAGGTATAGTGGACAGTGAAGAAGATTACCACAGATTACAATGGGATCTTGATCAGATGGGCCAATGGGCTAAGGATTGGCAGATGGATTTTAATTTATATATATGTGAGGTGCTGCATTTTGGAAAGGCAAATCAGGGCAGGATTTATACACTTAATGATACGGTCCTGGGGAGTGTTGCTGTACAAAGAGTCCTTAGCGTGCAGGTTCATAGTTCCTTGAAAGTGGAGTCCCAGGTAGATAGCACAGTGAAGAAGGCCTTTAGTTTGCTTGCCTTTATTGGTCAGTGCATTGAGTGTAGGAGTTGAGAGGTCATGTTGCAGCTGTACAGGACATTGCTTGGGCCACATTTGGTATACTGCATGGAATTGTGATCTCCCTGCTATAGGAAGGATGTTGTGAAACTAGAAAGGGTTCAGAAAAGATTTACAAGGATGCTGCTAGGGTTGGAAGGTTTGAGCTATAGGGAGAGGCTGAATAGACTGGGCTATTTTCCCTGAAGAGTTGGAGGCTGAGGGATGATCTTTTCGAGGTTTACTAAATCATCAGTGGTATGGATACAGTAAAAAGACAAGGTCTTTTCCCCAGGGTCGGGGAGTCCGAAACTAGAGGACATAGGTTTAAGGTGAGAGGGGAAAGATTTAAAAGGGAACTAAGTGGCGACATTTTCACGCTGAGGGTGGTGTGTGTATGAAATGAGCTGCCAGAGTATGTGGTGGAGGCTGGTACAATTACAACGTTTAAAAGGCATCTGGATGGGTATATGAGTAGGGAGGGTTTACAGGGATATGGGCCAAATGCTGGCGAATGAGACTACATTAATTTAGGATATCTGGTCAGCATGGATGAGGTGGACCAAAGGGTCTCTTTCCACGCTGTATATCTCTACGACTTTGTTGAGATATGCCACTGGTACCTTAACTGTGATCACTCACTCACTCCAGGGTCAGGTTTTGAACAAGTGGCATTTCTTGTATGCATGTAGCATGTATGGGGATGGTTAAGTTACTGGATGAATAAACCATAGAGCTGGGTCAATATTCCTGAAATGGGAGTTCAAATCAAATGGGGGTTTGCTCCCATGGCAACTCAAAAATTTTCATTTTGTTGAAACAAAATCTAGAAATAAAAGAAACTGATACCAGGGGTAAAAAGGCCAACATGTTCATTTAGTACCTCCTAAGGAAGAAGACTGGAAGAAAGATTTAGCTGATCTGCTCTATATGTGAGTTGAGTCCAGTCCCACACCAATGTGCTTTGTCTGCCCTGTCCAGGCATCCTGTTCACCCCAGAGATGTCATCAATGCACACAGCCCACAAATGATTATTTTTAAAAATGGGCACATCAGTCAGGCTTATATCTCATAATCATTACTTGCTGTTCAATACTGGAGAGTGTGAATGTGTTGAGGCTTAATGGGGATAAGGTTGACTTCAGCTGTGATTTCCCTCAGCCAAATAATCTACCAGTGACCAATCTGGAGCAGAGGAGTAACATCCTGCCTGAAAGTGTGGTGAGAGCAGACTCAGTGAGAATTTTCAGAAGGGAACAAGAACAAAGTTGCTGGAAAAGCTCTGCAGGTCTGGCAGCATCTGTGAAGGAAAAAACAGAGTTAATGTTTCCGGTCTGGTGACCCTTCCTCAGAACTGATGGTGGCTGGGAAAACGCCAGTTTGTATGCAGAAAGTAGGGAGGTGGGTGCCATTACACAGCCCCTGTTGTTAGTCACTAATAGTCCCTATTAAAAACTATTCACTCTCCCAGCCTGATGGTTAGCAACTCCTTTGTCCGTCCAACTGTGTTTCTCTCTCTTTGGGCCCTATCCTATTGTTTACTCCCTACCCCACCCACCTCCCTATTTTCTGCACACAAACTGACGTTTTCCCAGCCACCATCAGTTCTGAGGAAGGGTCACTGGACGCAAAACGTTAACTCTGTTTTCTCCTTCACAGATGCTGCCAGGCCTGCTGAGCTTTTCCAGCAACTTTGTTTTTGTTCCTGATTCACAGCATCCGCAGTTCTTTTGTTTTTTATTTTCAGAAGGGAGTTGGGTATATCTTTGAAAAGATATGTTTGTTGGGTTGTGGAGGGGAAGTAGCAAAGTGGGACTAATTGAATAGCTTTTACAAAGAACCAACACAGAAATAAATTACCTCCTTCAGTGCTGTAAGATTCTACTGTGTGAAAATTGGTAAAACAATGCAGAATAGCATTAGGCATTAAATCCTCCACTCCCAGAGGAATGGGATTTATATTCATGTAATTCACGGAAACAAAGAATTGCTGTTCAGAGGTTACGTGCTTGAATTCCTTTAAACAGAGATTAGTAGGCAAAAACTCCAGATTTGCTGGTGTAGAGATTCAGGCGCCTCAGGTTTGAGAAACAAACATGGCAAAAGAAATCTGGACCTGCTGCTCACAGGGCTAAATGGATTGTGGTGTTAAATATTAAAGCCACTTGTGCGTTTTCACAGAATTCTTTTGTACTGTTATGTTCATAATTTGTAATGAAGTGATTAGGCATCAGCCCCTGTAGATGCATGGCCGAATGAAAAATACCATGCAGTTTATTGTCGCGATGCCTCATGCTTCACAGTTGACTCTCTCCTCTGCGTTAGAAGGTTTAGAGTTTCAAGCCCCACTCCCCCCGCCGGAGCACATAATCTAGGCTGACACTGCTAATTCAGAACTTTGGGACTGCTGCATCATTTGACGTGTCATTTTAAGATGAAACGTTAAATCAGAGCTCAAACTGTCCTCTCAGACACCCTTATCAGATCATTCAGCACTATTTAAATAAGGGCAGGGCAGTTATGCATGGTGGTCTGAGCAAGGTTGTTGCTCAAAAACATTTAATTATTTATTTTTTAAAAGTTATCTGCTCAGCATTGCATTGCTATTGTGGGACCTTCCTTTGTATAAATTAGTTGCCACATTGCCTGCAGTATGACAGTGACTACATTTTAAAAGTATCTAGTTGGTGTAATGTACTTTGGGAGGCCCTGAGATTGGGAAAGATGCTGGTGGACACAAATCTTTCTAAAGATTTGAGTTTGTTGATCCTTTAGCCACAAAACTCCATGCCATATTTGAATGATACCTGCTTTGACAGGACTTCTGTATAATCTGCTCCAGTGGTTCCCGACCTTTTCAGTATCAAGGCACACTTTAATGAAACAAACAATTCCACAGTGCGCAAACTTTTTCAGTTGACTTGATGCTCATGCACACTTCCAAATCGGCACCCAAATGCAGTGTTGGAAGTCTACACATGCACTGCTGTGGAAATTTGCCCATAACCAGTTGATAAGGATGCCTGTGGTCAGCAGATAATGCCTTCAGTAATAGACACTGAGACTCCAGAGGAGATCGGAAGGACGGACGCAGTCTCGGGTAAAGCGGCGCTGCTTGCTGAAAATTTCACGACAATGTTCTCTACTTGTCATGTGCTGCAGCACACCAGTTGAAAACTACCAGTCTACGCAAGCAAGCTTTGTTCCTTTGCAACAGCGAAATCTGCAAGGTCACTGTGCTGAAATGTAGGCAAGAACCCGCATCATCTTCGGGCCAGCGTGGTGGCTTAATGGTTAGCACTGCTTCATGACAGTGCGCGGGATCGATGCACGTTCTCACCACGTCTGTGTGGGCTTCCTCCATGAAAAATACCATGCAGCTTATGTCCAGTTGGTCCATCTACCATGTACCGTACTGTCACAATGCTTCATGCTTCACAATTGACTCTCACCTCTGCAGTAGAAGGTTTAGAGGTTCAAGCCCCACTCCCCCAGGACCTGAGCACATAATCTAGGCTGACACAGCCCAAAGATGTGCAGGTTAGATGGATTGGCCGTGCGAAATTGCCCTTGTGTCCAGGAATGTGCAGGCTAGGTGGATTAGCCATGGAAAATGCAGTGTTACAGGGATAAGGTAGGGAGATGGGTCTGCGTGGGATGCTCTTTGGAGGGTTGGTGTGTACTCAATGGGCCAAAAGGCCTGCTCCCACACAGTGGGAATTTTTGATCTGCCTTTGTATCATAAACTGTATGTTGCTGATCTTGACTGGAGGGAAAAGGCTACCAATTTGAAATGCTTGAGAACTGAATATGGACAGAGAATTTTATAGTCCATTACGGAAAAGATAAAACTCATTGATGCTGAACTTAGAGAGATTATCCAGAAATCTGGCACACGACACTGGCTGTTAGCAACAGCAGGCAATAATGAGGGACACACAGCAACCCCACTCAACTGGAACAAAAAACTCAATGTTATGATAATCTGACCAGAGAACTTTGCAAGACATGGTCACATTGCCAATAGTACAGGGTTTCCAATTAGCGTATTTCTCATGGTGACTGTTAACGACAACTGTGTGGAACTAACTCTTTAACAATGGGCTGATCCACACAGACCAAGCTCGGCTTGCCAACTTATACTTCAACTCACTAATCCAGCCTGATGACAGTGCATGTGACCCCATTGGTCTGGACAGAATGTTGGGGAGGCGAGGGAGAAGAAGAGTTAGGGGAATATCTTGATCCTGAGCTTGAATGATAGCCAGTCAAAACAGCCTCTCCCTACCCTTCATTCGTAGCTCTGTGTGAAATGGGATCAGGTTTGATTGTAAGACCTCCCAAGACTGAAGAGCCAGCCAAGACTCAGTCTGTGCTCATATATAGATTGCCCACTGGAATATAGTAGTGTCAGAATTGGCAGTGCTAGTGGCATAATATAGCAGACCAACTAAGTACTCCCATCAGATTTATGTGGATAATAGGTGGTGAATTTTACAGTGAAGTATTTTAGTACAGTGGACATCAGTCATTGTAATGCAGTAAACTTCACATCCTATTTGCACACCACAAGATCCCACAAACAGCAATAAATTTGATCCAGGTGACCTGTTTTTGGTGATGTTGGCACAGATATAAACATTTTCCTGGATGACATGTCATGAGAGAAGAGAGGTTAAGATTTAGAGTGAAAAAATGCACTTGCTGTTACTGCTAGTGATGACAGACTGCACAAGGTAAATTTTTGTAGTCAGTTTAATTGTTGGCACCTGGCAGATGAAATATATTGAAGATACAAAGTTGTTTTGGGGGAGGCGCAGTGCATGAGAATTACTAATTTCCTTCAAGTTGTCACCACTCTTTGAAATCCCAACTAATTTATAATCCTTGAATTCAGGAGATAAATGTTTAGGAATCGCTACCTCACAGTAGTTGATCTCTAAGTTAGGGACAGGAAAGTGAGCCGGGATGTCCGGGTTCTGATCACCAGCTGAGTGGCACTCTTGCTTTCTGAACACCATATGCATTTTGGGAGCTGGAATAGGATAGACTTGACCAAACCACTCAGCTTGTGGGTGTGTATTCTGCATTGATTGATCAGTCAAGAGAACGCAGAATTAAATTGCATGACTATGGACACTGACAGTAATTTTTATATCAATTACTAAAAGTTTGGGCCCAAACATTTCAACCATTATGTAGTTACAGTACACATACAGTACATGTAGGAGATCATTCAGCCCCGCAAGGTTCGCTCTTCAATTAGACCATGATTAATCAGTATATTAACTCCATTTACTACTTCAGATCTGTAACTCTTCAATGCACTTAACCAACAAAAATCTATTCATCACAATGTGAAATTTCCAACTGATCTCCAGCCTAACCTGCTTTCTGAGTGAGAGCATTGCCAATTATGTATGTTTAGAAGAGCATGCTAACACCACGCTGAAACTCTAATTGTAAGGTTTAATTACCATGTTGTGCCCTTCCCCAGCAAATCAAACCATTTCTATTGATCTACTATGTCATAGAACCATACAGCATGGAAACAGACCCTTCGGTCCAACCAGTCCACGCTGAACATAATCCCAAAATAAACCAGTCCCACTTGTCTGCTCCTGGCCCATATCCCTCCAAACCATTCCTATTCATGTACTTATCCAAGTGTCTTTGAAGTGTCAGTTCCTTTTAAATCATTGCAAACATCTCAATGAGTTTCTGCCTATTACAGACATGCAGGACATTGAGGTGACAAATCCCAGTGGGTACCTTTAATTATCCTGGGCATTCTCTCAGAGAAAAGTGTCGGGTACTGGCTAGGTAGCACTTTGTTCAGAAACTTGGAATTCTAGGAACATTCTCCCTCAATTGGTTCATAAGCACTCACCTCTCCAAAGGGTTGATCTAATCTTCAGTGTCATAGGATGAGAAGTTTGATCATGTGGATTGGACTGTGAAAAATAATCGTGTGAGGACTGAGCAGCTGGTGCTGTCACTGAATGGGAAAGCAGGCTCCTGTTTCCCTCCCAGCACACTCCCTGTCACAGCAGATTTCATCATGCAATGTTGCTGAAGGCCTCTTTGGGTTAATCAAAGCAGCATGTGCGACAGGCTTTCTATTCACATCACTCTGCTATTTTCCTCATCTTCTGGAAGACAAAAACCTGACCTGTCAAATCCTTGGCTGGCTGATTTTCACTCTCCCTTGTGTATGCAGTAAAATGAGTCAAACAGTTCAGCCTCACTCTCCATGGTACAGAAATGGAACTTGAGCAGAAACAAATGTTGTTTTTGCAGCTCTGGGACTAGGGTTTGTACTCAACAATGAATGACACGGCTTATGTCCAAAACTGGTGCAGCTAATTTTGGTGCATTTGTCCATTTCCCACAGACATCACCAAATGCTCCCATCCTGTGCACAAGCAATAATAGAGCTGAGTGGGTGAATGTGTGATGTGATATCTGGGAGCAGTTTCTCTATAACTGCATTTCCGCCCTCACAATCTGCTGTGGATGCGGTGGTGGGCTTTAAATCTTCGGCAGGGTATTTGTACCTGATGAGGTGGTACTAACGTTAACATAAGAACAGTAGTCACGTGGTACTGAAAGATTCAGTAAATAATGACGAGAGCTCCTGGTATCTACATACATTTCAATCACAGGTATTGCTGTGTGTGAACTAGTACTGAGAAATTTGGCTACAAATTGTAGCACATTGCCGTCAACATGTCAATCTACAAGTAGCCCTGGTAAGGTGGAGACTGAGAACTTTTATACCATCAGGTCACAGTGATGAGATCACGAGCATGCCCCTTTAACTTATACTGCACACTAGCTGCGAGGCATAACCTAACATGTGTTACAAGCAGTTGTTCCAAAGGACTGGTAAGAAGGAAAACTGCAGACCCCTAGAAAGATCATGGATGTAGGGGACTAAAAGGGACTTTTGTCAAACAGTAAATTACATGGCATTCTGCCTCCATCAGCAAAGCACATTAAGATTCAATGTAATGCAATCTTCAGATGGGTGTTGGTTTCAGATGCTTTACCGTTCACTGTCATCCTGCCTCCAGTACACCTTGCACCTTTTTTGCCCACCACTTTGACTTTTCACCCTTCCTCACAAGGGATTGAACTTTGTCACAAGGTAACAAACCCTCCCAATACTATATCCAAGTTGCCACCTTTTTGGTACGTGAAGCTAAATAATATCAGCAAGCTATTCAACCACATGGAGCATCACATTCAAACTTGCTGTTCTCCTTATCCTGCAAGCATTTGCCCACGAATATTAAATGATGCAAGGGTGGCATATTGTCCCCATCCTGGTTAGGGCATGTATTCAATCTCCAGCTAAAATCATTTGCCTGAGTAACCATCAGGGATTCAACTCTGGAGGAAAGACATCAAGGCGAGTTGACAAAATGTACTAAAATCCATCACAGTTTTTTTTTGCAACTCTATGTTTCTGCAGTGATTGGAACGAGGGCCTGGTGGAACTCATTGAGTATGAGATCCCTGATTGGAGTTGTTAACCCGGACCAATCGGGGAGCCCTGGCTGACAAGAGTCTCAGAGGTTCTCCTCATTTTAGGGATTGGCTCTAAGCTTGCTGGTCAGAGTCCTGGTGCTGTGCACATGTAAATAAATGGTGACTTGGTGATGGGATACTGGTCTCCGTGGAGTTATTTCAGGATCTTCATGCCAAATGTCATCTAATGTCACACTGGTGCATACTTAAGAAATTCTCTGACATTGGAAAGAGATACGCCTTTGGGGGCAACATGTAGCAACCCTAACTCTGAAGGTGAACATAAGCCGCCCTTCAATTGAAAGTGCATAATGCTAACACTGGGTGCAAAAATGGAAAAGAGGACTGTTCTGTCTTAACTTTAATAAAAGTAATTTGGGCTCTGACCCCTCAATCTTGAAAGGGAAGAATAGCCTCCTTAAAATGTTCACATTGCTTGGTTATTGAAAACGCAGAAGCTTGTTTTAAAAAAAAATACAATGGCTCAACTACAGGCAGAAAACATAGCAGGAGACAGGAGCAGGAAAATCGGAAGAGGAAAGTAGGGACATTTTACTGTTTGCATTAGTTCAGTAATGTCCTTTAGGGAAGGAAACTGCCATTCCCACCTGGTCTGGTCCACGTGTGGCTCCAGACCCACAGCAATGTGATTGACTCTTAACTGCCCCCTGGAATGGGCAATAAATATTAAAAATAATAATTAATTAATTAATTAATAATAAATAAATAATAGCCTGGCCAACGATGTCCTCATCCTGTGAATGAATAAAAAATAATAGTGATTAGTATAATTGAAAATAATAATAGTGAGAGGACATTGCTGAAAACTAGGGGAACTGGACCAATGTTAAATGATTTCACCGCAAATTATTGTGCATTTTAGCAGCAGTGTATGGATTCTGGTAGCATCTCCCATAACTGTCCTGGTTTAATCAGGATGGCCTGACTTTATGAGCTAATTTCATTCCTGCGCCAGTGTTCCTACTTCAAAACAGCATTTGCAAAAGTTTAAATATTGCCCCAAGTTATAAGGTAGCTCATCCTACTGGAACTGAAGGTACAGAAGTGTAAAGAATGTTTGATAGCTGCCAAATTGAAGGTTATGACTAGCTGTAGGCCTATGTTACCAGTTGCTAATGTGGCCAATGAATCCATCCTGGGCGGTTTTAGTTATTTAAGTCTAACTGATTTGCTTTGAAATTTAAGCCATTGAATACAACATACTCTATTTCCTTGAATTACAGATGCTTGCTGCAGAGCGAACGTAAAGGATAAGGTGAATACTTCTCCGGAGGCCGCATCCTGGAACCAATGTGGACGCTTGAGCGCAAAGTTAGTACATCATGTGATTTTTTAAAAAATTACTTTTTTTCATAGACTGTTTTCAGTAATCACTTAAGGTGGATACATACTGAATTTATTTTTGTGTTGACGAAAGGAAAGAATGATCATTTGGAGAGTGGAGCCCTTGGAGAGAGAGCGAAGAGCAGGTCCAAGACTAGTATTTTAAATTTAAATAGGTGCAATTGAGAAATCTGGCTAAAGTGAACTGGACAAATTAGGTTAAGGGGTAATCAATAGAGAAGGAACAGCAGCCATTTGAGGGGATAATTTCAGAATTAACAGAACAGCTATATTTCCATGAGAAAGAAAAAGTGGAGGAGCCACCATCTGTAGTTATGTCAAAAAACTTAGTTTTTTTTTTAAGCTTGTTATTACAGTAATGGGAGGCAGTAGTGTAGTGGTAATGTCACTGGACTAGTAATCTAGTAAACCCCAGGTATGTACTGGGGACACAGGTTCAAATCTCAACATAGCAGATACTGAAATTTGGAGTTAAATTCTGGTCTGATGGTGGACCCCCAAAACCACTGTTGGTTATTATTTTTTTTAAAAATCTGGTTCACTAATGTCCATTTTAAGGAAGGAAATCTGTCATCCTTAATAAAAACCGAAAGAACTGAGGAAGCTATAAATCAGAAACAAAAGCAGAAGTTGCTGGAAAAGCTCAGCAGGTCTGGCAGCATCTATGAAGAAAAAATCAGAGTTAACGTTTCAGGTCCAGTGACCCTTCCTCAGAACATCCTTAACTGAGTTGGCCCATATGTGACTCTAGAGCCATAGTAATATGGTTGACTCTAATTATCCACTGAAATGAGCTGCCACACAACTCAGTTGTATCAAAATCACTACAAAGGCTGAAGAAAGGAAAGAAACCAGATGTGCCATTTGGCATCAACTGAGGCAGCAGAAAGAGCAATGGCAAACCCGGCCCTGTCAACAACGCAAAGTCCTCTCACTTGCATCCACACTTTTGTGCCAAAATTTAAGCAAGCTGTCCCAAGAACTAGTCAAACAACAGGCTGAAATGGTTATTCTCACAGAAACATACCCTATTGTCAATGTCCAAAGAGACCACTGTCACTATCCCTAGTATGTCCTGTCACACTGGCAAAACAGATCAACCAGAACAGGCAGTATGTGATGTACGGTTGGGCAGGACTTGCCCTGGTAGTTCTCAACCTTGATTCTGGAACACATGAAGTCTCATAGCATCAGGTCAAACACGGGCTAGGAAATCTCCTGCTGATTACCACCTACCAAACCTCCTTGACTGATGAATCAATAATCCTCCATGTTGAAAAGCACTTGCAGAAAGTACTGTGCATGGCAAGACAACAGGACTTTAATGTCCATCATCAAGACTAGTGCGGTAGCACCACTACCAATGGGGGTGGTCAAGTCCTAAAGGACACAGCTGCTAGACTGGGTTGGCAGTTAGTGATGTGGGTAAAATAAGAGGGTAAAAACAAGTTACCCGTTGCAAAAGCATTTTTCTGTGACAGTATCGATAGAACTGACCATACAAATTCACTGCAGAGTCTAACTCCTGTTTTCTCATTGAGGATACCCTCCATTGCATTGTGCGACAATATCATTTTGCTAAATGGGATAGACTTCAAACAGACCTAGCAACTCAAAACTGGGCCACAATGATCCAGCATATACCCCACTCTGCAATTACCAACAAGTCAGGAGATCAACCCTACATCAATGAAGAATGCAGAAGGCATGCCAGGAGCAGCACCAGGCATACCCACAACTGAAGTGTCAACCTGGTATCGCTGTAACACAAGATATTCCACTGTGATATGGAGGGAGTGTTGTACTGTCACAAATGCCTTCTTTCAGACAAGACAGTTAAATCAAGATCTCATGCAGCTTCTGGGGAGATAAAGGAACTCATAGCACCATCTGAAGATGAGCTTACCAACATCCAGGAGGGGTGACTGGAATTTGTAATACCACTCAAATTACATTTAGGTAAAGAATAATTCCCGGCAAGTAACTCCTTGCTTAACATAAAGAAAGTAAGGAGCCACGCCCAATGAATATTCTGAACTAAAGCTAGCCAGAAGGTTCCAAGTTTGACTCTCTCGCCTGAGTTTTATTCAGTGGTCTTGGTTACAGCAGAAATTGATGAACAGAGCACTTCAAGTAACCACAGTACCCTGAGCTGTGAAAGAAGGAAATCAACCGGTTCCTTCTCACTGTTCAGTGACTCCTGCTGTAATTGCATGGCTGCACACGGACTGCTGAGGGACCGATGGAAAATTGCTGTTGCCAGCAGAACCAAATTGAGGAGAAAGAAAAGTAATTGGGTATTTGAGGCCTCAAAGTCTTATTGATATAAAGAAAAGCAACATCATAGTATGTTAATGAATTCTTTTTCTCTCTAGGTGCGAGCAATTCTTCAAACAGCTGTTGTGTTTCTATCGCTGCTCCCCAGATGCTGCAATTTGGGCAAGCCCAAGAAATGCCAACTCCCTTCTGAACGTACCTCTCTGTCAGGGCTTTTGTGACCAATGGTAAGTACAGTAATGCTCCTGCAGCTATTTGAAGACTGAACAAGTCATATCTGAGTATACTGAGCACAGACACGAGTAGCATGGTAAATCCTTTCACTCAACCATCTGAGCTTAGACTGATATACGGAATCTTCCATTATTGACATCTGTAGGAATCAACGCAAAGCTAGACATCTTGAGGTGCTTCAGAGAAATATAGTCAAACAAATCACCTTTTTTAATTTTAATGGGATGCAAGTGTTGTTGTCAAGGCTATCATTTGCTGCTCATTTTTAATTTCCCCTTGTGAAGGTGGTGATGGCCTTGAATTATTACAGTCCATGTGGGGTAGGTACAGCAAGCAATGTTGCTAGGGCGGAAGTTCAAAGATATTGAACCAACGTTGGTGAAGGAACTGCAACATAATTCCAAAGGTATATTGGGCAAGTTGGACAATCGTGCAGTTTTTAAATACTGTCTCGGAGGAGGAAAGAATAGTAAGGAGGCGTGGTGAAGGAATTTCAAAGTCTGGGACCTAGGAAACAGAAGGCATGACAAGCAATGATGGGATGAAGAAATAAGGAATGCACATGACTGAGAATGAGCCCATTATCGTCACTCTCTGTCTTCTACCTACCAATTACAAACGTATATCACAGGATTACATTTAGGCAGATTTGAGGAAGTACCTCCACTTTCTTCCATAATAGTGTTCACCCTTCTGCTCAAGTGAACCTAAGTGTCAAGTGTCAGCAGGTTGTTCCACAGTGGGGAGTCCTCTGTTCACAGTGTCAGCGTTGAGCCAGACTTCAAGTGAGCACACTTGCAGCAACAACAGTGATGATGATTAAAAGGGGATGACTTTCTGATTTTTGCCATCCTTAAATCAAGATTAGTTTACTGTTCCAATGCTCACCCATTGAGATCAACTAAACCCATCCAGACCAGGGGCTGAATTGAATATTTCTTGGTCATGAGACTCCGCTATTCCTTTGATAGAGTTGGTGAGACATCAGAAGCGTGATGAGACAGAATTAATTTCCTGAATCTACTCCCAGTTCTGAAAATGCAGCAGAGTCTCAGTATACGACTATATCGATCTCAGTTCGCAACCAGGCCAAGAGACAACATTTTGCAGTGGATACTACCAAATTTCTTGTTTTCTCAAACATCTTCAAAAAGTAATCACCTGATGGAAAACTCTGTCCCTCGGTTATTTATCAGCAAGTAGTAGCTATAAAAGTCAGACAAGAGCTAGTTCACTGAGGAAGCTGCTCCTGCCCATCCCACTTGCTGCCACTTTGTTATACACTGCTGAGTGAGTGAATGAAGTGGCTGATGTGAGACTGAGCCAAAATGAACATAAATCCTGTATGTTTTAGTCACTGATCTCAATTGAGGGGTAGTGGGCTGTGGGGCATTACCAGTGACCTGGTCTTGCAGGGGAATGGAATAGTCAGCCAAGTATGATGATTCCTGCTTGGCTTGTAGTGCCATTTGCTGCTGTGTGTGGAAAATGCTTCTTTTTTAAACAATCATAGACACAGCGCAGAAAGTAGCGATTTTGGCATTGTGCCTGTCATTTCTTTGAAAAGGCTCTTCAACTAGCCACTGCCCTGCTTTCCTTTAGTCTCAAAAATTGTATTTTTTTGAAGTAATGATCTACCCTTGAATCTGCTTCCACTATCCTTTCAGGCATGGAATGGTCCCCCACCAGTTGTCTCTGGTACTTTTGCCATTTATCTTGGCATTTGTGGTGCCACTCATCCATGGCAGATGAAAGAGCCTGTCTTCCCTGTGATGCTTCCCACAGCCAAATATTTTGTCAACACAAGAACAGCAGTTTGGACAAAGTACGAGGAATACTAGGCACATATGGATTCATGCAGTTCCAAATCCATTGACACGATGAGAAAGGAGGAACCTTGAGCCGAGAGAACCTTCGCCACTGAGTAGCTTTACGAATGCTTGCCTAATGAAAATATTGTAAAAGCAGGACTGCTGGGTCACATGCCAAAACAAGTTAGGCAGGAATTTAAAGAAGAGGTCCTTGAGGGTAGTAATACCTGGATTACTCCTGGTGCCACAAACTTGTGAGGGAAAGAACAGGAGGACATGGCAGATGAATGCGTGGCTGAGGATCTAATGCAGGGGAGAAGGCTTCACATTTTTGGATCACTAGAAACTCTTCTGGGATAGAGGTGACCTGTACAAGAAGGATGGATTGCACATAAATTGGAAGGGGACTAATATATTGGAGATTTGCTACAGCTGCTGAGGAGGATTTAAACTAGCAAAGGGGGTGGTGGTTGTGGTGGGACCTGAGGAGATGGTGAGGAAAGAGAGCAGTCTGAGACTGGTACAGTTGGGAAAGGAGTAAGACAAACAGTCAGGGCAGGCAGGAACAAACTGCAGAATGAGGCAGGACTGATAACTTAAATTGCATTTATTTCAATGCAAGAGTCCCAACAGATAACACAGTTGAATTCAGGGCATGGTTGGGAACAAGGGACTGGGATATCATAGCAATTACAGAGATGTGGCTCAGAGATGGACAATTCTGGCAGCTTAGTGTTCCAGGGAATGGATACTATAGGAAGGATAGAAAGGGAAGCAACAGAGGAGGGTGGGTCACATTTTGATTAGGGATAACATTACTGCTGTACTTAGGGAGGATATTCCTGGGAATATGTCCAGGGAAGTTATTTGGGTGGAACTGAGAAGTAAGTAATGGATGATCACCTTTTTGGGATTGTACTGTAGATCTAACTCTCCCCACCGCCTTCCCCCCACACTCCCCCACCACCCCCCCTCCTCCCCACAAATAAGTCAGTGGGAAGTTGAGAAACAAATTTGGTCTCAGTTATCCGTGAGAATAATAGGGTGGTTATGGTATGGGTTTTAATTTTCCAAACATAGACTGGGACTGCTATAATATTAAGGGCTTTGATGGAAAGGAATTTGTTAAGTGTGCACAAGAAAATTTTCGGACTCAGTATGTGACTGTACCTACTAGAGAAGGTGCTAAACTTGAGCTACTCTTAGGAACTGAGGCAGTGGGGGAGCACTTTGGGGCCAGTGACCATTGTTGTATGAGTTTTAATATAGTGATGGAAAAGGATAGACTGGATCTAAACATTAAAGTTCGAAATTACAGGAAGGCCAATTTTGACGATATTAGGTAAGAATTTTCAAATGTTGATAGGGGCAGATGTTCGCAGGTAAATGGACAACTGGAAAATGGGAAGCCTTCAAAAATGAGATAACAAGAGTCCAGAGACTCTGTTAGGGTGAAGGGCAAAGCTGGTAGGTATAGGGAATGCTGGATGACTAGAGAAATTGAGGTTTTGGTCAAGAAAAAGAAAGAACCATATATCAGGTATAGACAGTGGGGCTTGAGTGAATCCCTAGACGAGTATAAAAGCAGTAGGAGTATAGTTAAGAGGGAAATCAGGAGGGCAGAAAGAGGACATGAAATAGATTTTCCAAATAGGGTTAAGGAGAATCCAAAGGGTTTCTACAAATACATTAAAGACAAAAGGGTAACTAGGGAGAAAATAGGGCCCCTTAAAGATCAGCAAGGCCACCTATGTGTGGAACCGTAGGAGATGGGGGAGACACTAAATGAGTATTTTGTATCAGTGTTTACTATGGAGAAATACATGGAAGATAGAGATTGTGGGGAAATAAATAGTAACATCTTGAAAAATGTCCATATCACAGAGGAGGAGGTGCTGGACGTCTTAAAACACATTAAGGTGGATAAATCCCTGGAACCTGATCAGGTGTCCCCTAGAACTCTGTGGAAAGCGAGGGAAGAGATTGCTGGGCTCCTTGCTGAGATATTTGTATCATCGATAGCCACAGGTGAGGTGGTAGAAGACTGGAAGTTGGCTAACATTGTGCCACGATTTAAGAAAGGTGGAAAGGAAAAGCCAGGGAACTATAGACTAATGAGCCTGACATCGGTGGTGGGCAAGTTGTTGGAGGGAGTCCTGAGAGACAGGATTTACATGTATTTGCAAAGACAAGGACTGATTAGGGATAGTCAACATGGTTTTGTGCGTTGGAAATTGTATCTCACTAACTTGATTGAGTTTTTTTGAAGAAGTAAGAAGAGAACTGGTGAGGGCAGATCAGTTAACATGATCTATATGGATTTCAGTAAGGCGTTCAACAAGGTTTCGCATGGTAGATTGGTTAGCAAAGGTTAGATGACATGGAATACAGAGAGAACTAGCTATTTGGATAGAGAACTGGCTCGACAGAAGGTGGTGGGGAAACGGTTGCTTTTCAGACTGGAGGCCTGGGGCCAGCGGTGTGCCACAACAATTGGTGCTGGGTCCATTGCTTTTTGTCATTTATATAAATGATTTGGATGTGAACATAGGAGATATGGTTAGTAAGTTTTCAGATGACACTAAAATTGGTGGTGTAGTGGACGGCAAAGAAGGTTACCTCAGAGTACAACGAGATCGTGATCAGATGGACCAATGGACCAATGGTCCAAGGAGTGGCAGATGGAGTTTAATTTAGATAAATGTGAGGTACTGCATTTTGGAAAGGCAAATCAGGGCAGGATTTATACACTTAATGATAAGGTCCCGGGGAGTGTTGCTGAACAAAGAGACCTTGGAGTTCAGATTCATAGTTCCTTGAAAATGAAGTTACAGGTAGATAGGATTGTGAAGAAGGCGTTTGGTTTGCTTGCCTTTACTGGTCAGTGCATTGAGTATAGCAGTTGGGAGGTCAGGTTATACAGGACATTGGTTTTGCCACTTTTGGAGTATTGCATGCAATTCTGGTCTCCCTACTATAGGACGGATGTTGTGAAATTAGAAAGGGTTCAGAAAAGATTTACAAGGATGTTGTCAGGGTTGGAGGATTTGAGCTATAGGGAGAGGTTGAATAGGCTGGGACTATTTTCCCTGGAGCATCGGAGGCTGAGGGGTGACCATATAGTGGTTTATAATATCATGAGGGATATGGATGGAGTAAATAGGCAAGGTCTTTTCCCTGGGGTGAGGGAGTCTAAAACTAGAGGGCACAGGTTTAAGGTGAGAGGGCAAAGGTATAAAAGGGACCTAAGGGGCAACTGCTTCATGCAGAGGGTGGTGTGTGTATGGAATGAGCTGCCAGAGGAAGAGATGGAGGCCGATACGATTACAATATTTAAAAGGCATCTGGATGGGTGTATGAATAGAAAGTTTATAGGGAGATGGGCCAAATGCTGGCAAATGGGACTAGATATCTCAATGAGTCTAAGTCTGCAACACGTACTGTTAAACTCGTTCATTTTTTAACCAGCTTAATGGGCGTGCTGCTGGTGATTATGGATGATCTGAAGCAGTTCCATTTTCCCTCTACAGGTACGAAGCATGTGAGAATGATCAGACCTGCGTTCGGGACTGGAATGCAGATTTGAAGAGTTCAAATCGCACTCGGGGCACCTGCAACTCGGACTGTATTCCTTTCAGTAAGGTAGGAACAGTGGCAAGGTTACAGATGTTAGAGCAGCTCTAACACAGAAGACTGAAATGATGGTGAAAGTAACATGATATTATTCTGTCCTCACGGCTAGATCCACAACATCAGAAGGTTGAGACCCACTCCAGGCCTACACCAATAATTCGATAGAATATCAGTGCAGTTGGCTCCATCTGATAAATTGTTCCAATGTTCCTCCCTCAACGGGGAGGCAGGTGCGACAAATCCTGCACCGCATTGCTGTGGGATTTTGCTGTGCAGAAAAAAAAAAATGACCTGCAAAGCAGTGAATGAGCCTCAATGTGATTTGGCACATTTGGAAGGTAGTGCAAGAGTTTCTGGAAGGCACAGCAAGGTGGAAATCCTGCTTTTCATTTTCCTTTCAGGATGAAAAATTCTTTGTTGCCATAGTAGCTCAGCAGTGACATGACTCCAGCCACTGACTGCAATCCTCCTCCGCAGCCAAGCTCGCAGGGTTTGAGCAGAAGCACCAGCCTTCCCCTCAGAGAAGGAAGCAGACTGGCTAAATTTGAGTCAGTTGCCTCCAGCTATGCTGAAGCATGTTATCAATTCATTTAGGATGCAGAAGCAACCATATTCTGGATTTGAGAATGGCGAGTGGGGTAGTGGAGGGGGAGGCAGAGATTCATGCATGCTACAGTGTGATCTCAGGGAGAAAATAAAAGGTCTTTTTCAAAAAAAAATCTGCATTGTTCTTTCACATGCCTTTGAGCTGCAAAGTGTGAGTTTAAAATTGTCTGCAAATCTCTATCAGATCTCATTTTCGACTGAGACAACAGAGACATGAGAGCCCAACCCCCGCTGCTGATTCATATCAATGATTCATGAAGAGACATTGCATTAAACATCACCAAATAACCCAGGGAAGATATTATCTTAATTGATTTGATGGGATGTTTCACAGATGGCAAAGCCCAAAGCAGCTCTTGAAGAAGGAGACTGTATCTCAAGTCGTTTAATCTTCATCAGATTATCAACATCAAAACCTCAAGAGTAACGAAGTTTTAGAAACAGGAAATGTGACTGCTGAAGCAGGGAATATACTTTAGGAGGCCATTAAAGCCTACTTTTCATGCAAATGATCTGATTGATTCCAATTGTATTTCAGCATTAGCTTGTCATTTTGTGCTGTTATTTACATTGATTCTGTAATCAGACAGAAACATCCTATTTTCTCAAGCATGAAATGCCTTTTGCATTATTTATAGACTGCCAAAGTATTTCCATGGAACAAAAACAGAAATTGCTGGAGAAGCTCAGCAAGTCTAGCAGCATCTGTGGAGAGAAAGCAGAGTTAATGTTTTGAGTCCAGTGACCCTTCTTCAGAACTGAAGCTGCTTCCAGACCTACTGACTTTCTCCTAGCAATTTCTGGTTTTGTTTCAGATTTTCAGCATTCACAGTACTTTGATTTATTGAAGAATTTCCATGGTTGCTAGGTTGCACCTCTTTATCTGTTGCTGCTAGTTCTCATTTTTGGCAATTCTAGTATTTTCCAAACAGTAGGTGTACCTAACACAAAAGCTGTACTGAGCAACAGAGATAACAAGCGTGGGGCTGGATGAACACAGCAGGTCAAGCAGCATCATAGGAGCAGGAAAACTCGACGTTTCGGGCCTAAACCCTTCATCAGAAATGGGGGAGGGGAAGAGGGTTCTGAAATAAATAGGGAGAGAGGGGGAGGCGGATAGAGGATGGATAGAGGAGAGGATAGGTGGAGAGGAGGCAGACAAGTCGAAGAGGCGGGGATGGAGCCAGTAAAGGTGCGTGTAGGTAGGGGGATAGGGAGGAGATAGGTCAGTCCAGGGAGGACGGACAGGTCAAGGGGGCGGGATGATGTTAGTAGATAGGAGATGGGGGTGTGGCTTGAGGTGAGAGGAAAAACAGGTTAGGGAGGTGGAGATGAGCTGGGCTGGTTTTGGGATGCGGTTGGGGGAGGGGAGATTTTGAAGCTTGTGAAATACACATTGATGCCATTGCACTGCAGGGTTCCCAGGCTGAATATGATTTGCTGTTCCTGCAGCCTTCGGGTGGCATCACTGTGGCATTGCAGGAGGCCCAGGATGGACATGTCATCTGAGGAATGGGAGGGGGAGTTGAAATGGTTTGCGACTGGGAGGTGCAGTTGTTTGTTGCGAACTGAGCGCAGGTGTTCTGCAAAGCAGTCCCCAAGCCTCCACTTGGTTTCCCCGATGTAGAGGAAGCCACAACGGGTACAGCGGATGCAGTATACCACATTGGCAGATGTGCAGGTGAACATCTGCCTGATGTGGAAAGTCTTCTTGGGGCCTGGGATTGGGGTGAGGGAGGAGGTGTGGGGGCAGGTGTAGCACTTCCTGCGGTTACAGGGAAAAGTGCCGGGTGTGGTGGGGCTGGAGGGGAGTGTGGAGCGGACAAGGGAGTCGCGGAGGGAGTGGTCCCTCCGGAAGGCAGATAAGGGTGGGGAGGGAAAAATGTCTTTGGTGGTGGGGTCTTTTATCTCTGAGAGCAACAGAACCTTTTGTCACTTATTGGGTTCAGGTTGTTTTGATAATCTAGCCAACAGAGCCAATAGAAACAGCTTAGAGGAAGCCATTGGTCCCATTATGCCTGTGCTGGCTAACAGAAGTGCAATCCCGTACAGTTCTACTCTCCAGCTCTTATCATGTGGACCTGTGTGGCATAATCTACACTTTTTTTTTAATGTGATGAGGATTTCTGCTTTTAGCACTATTCTAGGCAGTATTTCAAACCGCTTTGGGACAAAAGATTTTTCACCATCCCTCCAATTATTCAATTATTTTTAATCTGTGCCCTGGTTATGGACCGTTCTGCTAAGGGAAACCAATCCTTCCCACCAACTCTCTCTCGTCCTTTAAAATTTTATATACTTCAAATAAGTGTCCCTTTAGGTTTCTTCATTTCATAGGTCACAACATAGGCCTATCTGTGAAAAAAAAACCCAAAAGAACTTCGGCAGCTGGAATCACAAACAAAGTACTGGAAAAACTCAGCAGATCTGGCAGCATCTGTAGAGAGAAATCAGATTTGACGTTTTGGGTCCAGTGACCCTTCTTCAGGCCTATCTAACCTTTCTTCAAAGCTAAAGTTTTCCTGGCAACATCTTAGTAAATCTTCTCTCACTGCAATCTTGTTTTGTGATGATCAGAACCACATGCACAAATCCACAAGCAAATATTGTCCCACATTGCGGCCAAATCCTTTAGAAAATGTACTTGAATTCATCTACAAAAATATGTTTGTTAAATTGAAAACACTTCTCTTTCTTCTTACATTTATTTGGTCCGTTTGGTTGCATTCTCCACATTTGAGGTGAAAAGACTTGGGATCGAGGCCCATTCCTGGACTTTTAGCACATTTATCCAGGGTGAGAAATTATCACAATGCTGAGAAAGAGGCGCATTGCTGTCAAATGGGCAACATGTAAAGCCGTTACACCGTTCACCTGCTTGTAGGACACAAAAGATTCCACAGAAAGAGGAAGGAAGTCCTGCTGATGTCCTGGTAATTCTCTCTTGAGCACCACTTCTATGGTCGGAAAAATTAGTCACGTATATCCATCATGGTTTGTGCTCACATTGATTTCTGTATTTCATTGTATGACAATGGTGACTATGCTTCACCAATAGTTCATTGATTGGAACATTAAAGATGCGTGCTGTTTCTTCCTAACATTTGGTTTGCAGCCAAAAGGCTGAGACAAAGGGAAACAAAGAGCTTGCTATGAGGACTCTGAAAAATCCAACAAACCAACAAGAAAGGATAAGTAAGCTGCCTCCAAATTATCAACACCCCTGAGTAACTGTTGAGAATTGACAGTGTTAAGCTGCAAAGATCAACTTTGAGAAGATAAAAAGGCGTATGATGATCACTGTCTTGGAATAAAACGAGATTGGAAACAGTAAACCGATCCAAAGGAGTTCTGCTGATTGCAGAAATGGAAAAAAAAATGCAGAAATACAAGTTCCTGGTCCTGTTACTACCTACTTAAATCGAGAATATACAGCGTTGATGTAATTTGAACTTCTGGGCTATTCATTAGCTGCATGTGAATGAATGGATTTCAAACCAGATGACTTGATAGAGGTGTATAAAATGATCATAGTTACAGATAGAGTGGACAGCCAGAGACTTTTTCCTAGGGTGGAGGTAGCTATTACGAGGGGCCATAGTTTTAAAGTGAGTGGAGGTAGATACAGGGGAGATGTCAGAGGTAGGTTATTTATTCAGAAAGTGGTAGGGGCAAGGAATGCATTGCTGGAGAGGGTAGTGGACTCGGCCTCATTAGGGGCATTTAAGCGGCTATTAGATAGGCATATGGACGATAGTATAAGGTAGGGGTGGAGGTTATATAGACCTTAGGTTTAGGGTAAAAGTTCGCCACAACATCATGGGCCAAAGGGCCTGTACTGTGCTGTACTGTTCTATGTTCTAGGTTCTATGTTCTATGACCCAGGTACCATTTTAAGGAGATTTAGAAAGTGGTTGAGAGTATCACAGAAAATAAGTGTGAGCTATTTTCAATCTTTGGTCTTCCCTTATTCAACGCTAGGCATTTAATCCAGCACTATACATTCCTAAGTCTATGTCAAATATTAAAACTTTCTTATTCAAGGAGAGCAGAAGGGAAGATTGGATGAGAATCAACCCATTAAGAATGTTAAAACATTGGATTCCAGATAGAGGCAGATTGGGTAAAGGGATCAGGTGTAGCTTTTAAATTATTGTTTTATGTAAGGTACGTATAAAAGTTGTTGAGCAAAGAAAATCAGCCAAGTCGTGACTGGATGACATTAAGCTTTCATTTTAAAAACTAAAGTCTGTAAGAAGATGCTAAAAAAATTAAGCGGAGGTTTGAGGTCCTAAGAAAGAATAAGTTACAATGAGCATCAAAGCAATGAATTTTGATTTGTGTGCAATGTAGGACACTCAGCTCAACAAATTCATGCTGGTGTTTATGTTCCATATGAGCCTCCTTCCATCCCTCTTCATCTAATCCTATCTAACTTGCTATTTTTTTGTTGCTCATATTTATCCAGCTTTGCATTAAAAGCGAGTAACAGATTCTCACCTCACTGGTGATGAAGTAATTGTACTGCAACTTAAAACTTTATGGTCATATATTTTCTCCCTGTGCCTTACTGAGGAATGTTTTCTTAGAGCCCTGCATCCCCCAATAACTCACCTAAGTGTTCATTGTGCCTCTGTGACCTTGAACAGTGCCCACAACGGTCAACTTGCTATCCATATACATGCATTTTTATCGAAATCTCATGGATAATGATTAGAAATTTGACCCATGGTTGCAGTTCCTCTCCAATAAAGGAGAGCAAAACCAACTGTGACACCATTGTTGCTACAGAGATCAGCTAATAAATCCCAAGTTCCTGACAGATCCCAAAAATACAAATTTCATTTATATAATCCATGCCATGTGGTAAAATGCCCCCAAGCACTTCACACGAGTGTTGTCATGCCACATCTGACAATGTGCCTCCTAAGGATATATTATGGGAGATGCCCTAAAGCTTAGTTATAAAGGTACATTTTGAGAAGCAGCACTTTAAAGGAGGTCAGAAAGACAGAGAGGTTTAGGGAAGGATTTCCAGAGCTTAGGACTACCACAGCTGAAGACATGGCTATCAATTAGATTAGTTAGAATTTGGGATGTGTTCAAGAAACTCAAATTGGAGGGACTGCAGATATTGCAAAGGGATGCGAGCCTAGAGGTCACACAGGTAGTGTGGCACAATGCCAAGAAAGGATTTCAAAAATAGGAAGTGTTCCAAGTCTTAAACTCAGCTTCTCATTTGATCAGAAGGAAATGCTTGCATTTGTGTAGCACCACACATGACCTCAGGTCAACCCATAAATCTTCACAGTACATGAACTGTTGTCACACAGCAGCTTATTTGTGTATAACAAGGTCCCAGAAACAGCAATGAACTAATGACCACATAATCTGCTTTAGTGATGTTGTTTGAAGGAAAAGTGGTAGGCAGGACACCATGTTCCTCTAATTTGAAACAGTGTCCATAATGGTCTGCTGCACCCACTTGAGAGGGCAGATCAGTCAGTACATTAACACTGCCTCTGACAGTACAGCACTCCCTCAATACAATGCTGGACCCAAATTTAGTTCTCACGTTTTGAACACATGACCTTTTGATTCTGACCAACCTAGTGTGGCTGCTAGCGCTAAGGCACAGCTGACAACTGATCAGTCACTGAAAAGCAGTTTCAGACTTGTTAGTGCATCTCTTCAGATATGATAAAACAATAAATAGGACAAAGTACTGCAGATGCTGGAGATCGGAAACAAACAAAAACACACCCTTCTTGAAGAAGAGTCGTTGGACTCAAAACATTAACTGTTTTCCTTTCACAGATGCTGCTAGACTTGCCGAACTTCTCCAGCAATTTCTGTTTTAGTTCTTCAGATATTATGTTGGACATAACTGAATCAAGATTATTAGCATAGCATTCACAATTTAATATGGAGCTTCACTACTTCAATGCTTGTAATTATATTTAAGAACCGATGCCACTATGCAGAGCATGCAGTTTCTTCACAGCACTTGAAATTCATTGCAACCCTGGTTCCAGCTGAATGATAATTGTGCGACTATTTTGCTGAAAGATGATGACATGTGTGACAAATAGTCACAGATGTCTATGAATTACGTCGCATTGATAAGCTTTTGTCTTTCAGAGGATGCTGGGCCCTGGGGAGAATTCTGCAGCCAGCTGGAAATTTACCGGAATATTTCTGCTAGTTTTGAAGAGTTGTCAAGACAGATGAACACCCCCAGTTGTGATGTGTAGGACAGGATGTCTTAGTTAGAATTTGCCTGTCATAAAGATTTCTGTTACCAAATTGTTTTTCTTGCCCACACGCTCTTTTCTTTTTCTCCACCCAAGAGCAGTGACTTGTGTTGGGGTATATCACAACAGGTATCAGTTGCCCTCTAATCACCAAAGAAACCTTTTTAGCCTAAGTAGCAGGCTCTTTGATCAATCAAATGTGCCAGATCTGGTCCTCAGCACATCCAAAAATGCATTCTCCAACAAGGATCAGCATGCTGCTTAGGAATTGATTCTTTTCCTTCCCTGAACTCTTATCCATGGTGCTTTGGTTAATGCTGGGCTTGTATCAGGAGGGAATGTAGTGATCCTTGCAACCCTGCATGCAACCTAACTACATCTCCACAAATGCAATTTAATTTGACTATCTACTCGCCAAAAAATAATCAATGGAGATCATTATTAGCACCACTCCTCAGTCAGTCTTCAAGCAGCCCACAAGCCAATCTACACCTCAGGCTGAAATGCAATCATTATTGTGATTTGGGTGCTTTAGCACAATGTGTAAAATCCAGCTTATGCTCTTGATCCAGAACCTCCCCACCCACTGTAGCCTCCTCCTGGGCACCTAGTTTTAGCTTCAGGCTCCTCACTCCACAGAGCCGTTGGTTTCACTTCTGCTGCTTTTACTGCTACGGTGGCATGGTGGTGTGGGGATTCTCACAATGTTAATATCCAGCCATACTGCTCAGCGTTCGACTAAAGCTAGACAATTGTTTTACTGAAAGAAAGCCGTGGTGGCATGTGCCAAATTGTGACGATGATACAAATGGAAGTAATCATAATAGACAATCATTAAAATAAAGTATACATTAATAACAGAATTGCACAAACATACAGATTTCCATCTACAATTACGACATATTGCAAAATGCAGGTCTCTTTAATTTACAGAATGAAAGTGAAAGGTGTCCAGCACACTACAGTTTATATTGAAGCCTGTAGATCACATGTGATCAGGTTGGATCCATTAGGTTCTCTACCATTTACATCTTATTTAAGTTTTATAAAGTAAGGGATTGACTGACTTGTAGTTTTTTGTTCTGTATCTTATTTGTGGAACTGCATGTTTTCTTCCTAATTCCATTCTATATTTACATTGTGGTAAGAGATACTGACTATAAATGATAGGTACTGCTTTGGATTTTGGGGAATGCAACAGGAGCTTACTTGATCATCAAGAGGCAAAAAGACTTAAGAGATGCAAAGGGCGGTAGGTGGAGTGCGCTATTAAGGTACCACCATCATTCCTGCCTGGTCAGAACACTGAAAGTAAACCTCAGACCTTCATTAAGTGATCATTGCTATTCTTTTATATGCAATGTACATATTCCATGATGAGTAACAAAGTGTCGCACAGAAAACCAATTTAATTAGATGCTGCTACTATCTCTACTATCTTAGCAAATGGTGACAACAGTACACACTAGCAATAAAAAAAAAGCTCTCTAGGGAATATCCTGAAATTAGCTGACACATGGATTAATGGCTCTCTTCATTTTATTTTCTTCCAAGATGTACAAGAATGGAAAAGATCTGTGTGAGAGCATGGCTGGAAGTTCTTTCAAGGTCAGATCCTGTAACTGCTTGAACATGGACGAGAATGACAAGGAGGTGATTAAAATCCTGATGCAGGAGGATAGCACCAAGGCTGGTATTAATGGGGCGCTCCCATGCAAAGAGAAGCGCAGCACTCTGAACAAGCTGAGGCTCTCCATCCGCAAGCGCTCACTTTTCATGGAAGACATTGACGGCAGTGGAAGTGGGTTCCCGACAACTGATTAGTTAAAACTACAGTTGCTGTTTCTATTTTGTTTTGCATAGTTGCTGCTCTTGTTAAGATCCACTCCTTGCTGTATTCACACTGAAAAATATTGCAGAGTTAATACTCACCATCCCAGTCCTCAACTATTCTCTGTTCTAGCATGCAACCCATCTACATCTCAACAAAAGCCATCAAATTCCATCCTGATATGAGTCCAAACTCGACCATAGCACCATGAATGAGAGTTCAGAGGAAGGAAAAAAAAATCCTATTCTTCTTCCTACATCCTCACCACATTTTCTTGGTCAGTTTTCCTTCTCACAAACTAGCTGATTCAGGATTAAGTTTACAGCCCAAGTCAATGTTTTAGCATTACTATCAAGCTGCTAATTTCAGGAGTGAAAAATTGATACCATATCATTTTGGGTCATTAAACTGAAATACTTGGTGTCCGAATGTGGTACCTCGGCTTCCATTAGACTCCTCTGAAGAGGAAGTCAGATATGTTTCATCCATCAATTTCAAATTATCTCCATCTAACTACATATTGATCATCATTCAAAAAAAAAACGAACACGTAAATAGAGAAAGATGGATGGACCCTTTAAAGAATGAACTTTTAGTAACATTTAAACAGTAATGTCAGTCCATCAGGAAATTGGACATACCTAACAGGCCCCTCTCCATCCCTAATAAAATTCTAGGGTTCTCCTTTAAATCCACAGAGTCATTCCCCTACACAGAACTTGTGCAGATTTCTTCAAAAGACACATCACTTCATTCAAGACAAATGACTCTGTGCAGATAAAACTAGCAAATAGATCAAACATGTGAATGCTGTCACTAATTTGTGAAGGACGATTCCAGGATGTTACCCCAATCTTACAATTGACTCTGACCTCTGCCATGGATTGAAATGTCTCTGGAAACATTATTTTGGGAGGCATAATTGAACATCTAAATTAATGTAAACATTTAATCCTGTGAGAACCAACTAAGAAGTTGTCCAAGAAACTTAACAGCAGTTTCTATTCCAAATAGTTATCATTCTACTTTTCTGAGTTTGGGAAGAAATATCTGAGAGTGTTAGGGCATGGTAACATTGTAGTCATGTTCTCTAGTTCCTGTTTGCAGTGTCAAGTTAAAATAACCTGCTCACAGCCATTTCTCACTTCATTTTGAAACTCTAGATCACACCTCCTCTGAAATAATTTTGCCATAGAAAACAAAATAAAATACAAAACATATGACATTGAAATAGAGAACTAACCCAACAGTATGCAATCACTTCACTCAAAGTTCCTCGTAGCACTGTCATCTTCATTCCCTTTAGTCATGATTTGTATTAAACATTTAATGCTTGTGATAAGGGAAGGAACATTTGGGACAATTTTCAAAGCTACCCAAGCTCTTGCCACAAACCTTTAGATGCTACAATTCTGCAGTTCCAGTGTAAACTGTGTGGAATTTTCTTGCTCTGATCCTAACTCCTACTATTAGGAAAGAGGGGAATTTATATCAAGCACTTTTAACAATTGCTGTAAAATTTGAGTTGTAGACCACCATTTGCTTGAGCCACATAGCCTACTTCTGTTGGATAAGTGGTGGTGTGTATGTGTGTGTTTGTGGGGGGAAGAGGCAGCATGTGGGTTACAGTCTAATAATAGTCTATAAGTTGCACCTTGTATTTAAAGAACATATAAGCATTCATGAAGATATAGTTTACTTGCTGGATTTTACATTTAGACTTTCTTGCTTCTGAAATGAATCTGAGATTCTTCTGTAAATTTCTAATAGAAATTATAATAGAATTAAAAGGATGCAATAACTATGGAGTACTGGTAGCCATATTAAAATGTAATTTGGAGATCATTTTCAGAATGTGTATGTTAAAATATCATTGTAGCAAATCTGATCAAACAAAAATACAGGATTGGTGATGTAATGTCATACATTGCATAACAAAATCATAAGGACACAGATATGTTACCCTGACTAGAATAATATTATGCTGTATGAAGAGATTTCACATAATGGGTGAGTCTGGCATCATTGATCAGCTGTTTATTAATATAAAAAAGGTCAATATTGGATTCAGTCCTCCTGAAGGCAGCAACGTATGCTAGATAACAGTATGGCATCTACCAGTCACACTCACTCAAGAGACCATTTGTTCATGTGTAAACTCTAACCATGAGTATTAGCACTCAGCTTGACTAAGATCTGGGTACAGTAGGAAAGGAAGCTGAAATCAGTCCGGCAAAAATCAAGAATGGAATCTGAGCTGATTTCCACCAGGCCTCCCAAACTGAGTTTTAGCGTAGGACTACTGTAAGCAATTCTGCCAAACCAGTCAACTTAGCCAATGGCTATCTTACTACTAAATATCTGTACATGGCTCAGCGATTGCAAGAGAATGTTTGATTATTGCAGATGGGTCAGTCACAAGTGGTGCATTATTGCTGACATACCAGTTTGTATGAATTGGCATACAAGGTGTTTCCATTGGTACCTCAAGTGATAACTGCAGTTGGGCGACTTATGAGTTAAGGGTTAAATATTTAAGCAGGACATCTGTCTTCCAAGTGGTATCACTTCATAGAATGTGTGTAAATGAAATTCTTGATGATGATACTGATCCTGTATGTACTGGATCAGTTTTTGGATCCTCTACCTTAATTTTTAAAAAAATATTTCATCGTCTTCATTTGATGGACAGGATCAAATGAATGCTAAATGTTTCTAAAACTATTTGTTAAAAAGTCAACTATTTTTCCTCCACTGATTGCAAACTATAATTCTTAGCTTTTGCTGTACCATTACATTTCAATTTATTTTTCATTAATCCTACAATAAGTTCATGCTTACCAGAAGATGAATAATTTGGCTTGGCATTTTTTATGAATTGTGTCAACAATAACATGGAAAACGTCAGCAGACAGATTGCTTCATTTCTCCACCTAACAATTAAAGAAACAGATCTTTTTGTTTTGCCAATCCTGCCAGAGATTTGATTGATGTGGTAATCTAATTAGCAACTTTCTGCATAACAAGACAGCATAAAACCTTATAAAATTCAAATTCCCTTTATGCGCCAATACTACATCAACAACAATATTTATGACATTGAAGAGAAATAGGCTGATAAGCGGTAGACGCTTGTCCCAGCAAAGAGTTGAACTGACCTTATTGAAGATTTCTGTTTGTTCCTTCTCTGCAGGTTGCTTATCCTCTGAACATGCCACTATCAGGTGGTTTCAAAATTGCTTAGTTTTCTTATAATGGTACAATTTTTCTTTTTGGAACATAAACAATAAATCAACAAAACCAGAAATAAAGCCGAATCCATGTTTTAGTCGCAGCTTGTTTCGTAACAGATGCAAAAACACAGGTGATTTGATCATGATGTGTGAAAGCTTTGGCTGAATCAGTTTATTGCTGGTAAGCTTACGAAGATTTTTTTTTATTTTGTCAACTTTGTATCATATGGAATTCCTGACTAGGAAAGGGAAATATAGATACAAAAGATGGGTTGAAAACTTATCCACTTCTGGCTAGACACAATAAATTAATCATCATTTTCTGTCTCCTGCACTGCATCAGTGTTGATATGGTGAGGCTCTGGCTTTACTGACAACGTTCAGAGTAGTCCTAACTTCTCAAGGTCCAAGGAGAAATGGGTCTTTTGACTAAAGTTAATTGGACCTCCGCTGTGCTGGGGCAGAGAATGAATGACCCTACTCTTACCCTGGCACCGTGACCACCCTTTTTCCATACAATCTACATATGAATTATCAATCCTCCTGCAACATTGGAAACTATAGCAACTCATGTCAAGAGTCAGAGAATGTTATTGCGTTGGTGCTTTTTGCTTCAGACTAGATTCTTACCAACATACAGTACTCCTGTCTCACAATAGGTTAGCCACAAATACTGCTTTCTCTCTCCTCCGCTCTTTCCTTCACCCCCTTTCCAGTCAAATACATTTAATTAAGAATTAAATACAATTTATTGCAGCCTCTTTTGTATTTTAGGCGCTGTTTCTGCCTCGTAACGTGTTGTATATGTTGGTTTTAAAGTCTGTTTACCATTCTGCGGCAGGTTATAGATCTGCTGCGGATTTGGTTCCTGTGCAGAGTGTGCTGTAAACAGAATGTACTTGTATAAACGGATAGTGCGCTTTTTTGTCTCTGCCTGTTCTATATTTTTATTAACCAGGTTATCTGTCCCTGTAACTACTGATATTGTGCAATTCTACAGAACTGAGATTTACTAATAAAATGGGAAACACGGTGATAAAACCTCTAATGTCATGAAGTTCATTTACGTTCAGAAACAAATTGATTGATATTCCTTGCAACTAGACAAAAAGTTTCACAGTTAAGGTTTACACTTATAGTTGTGTTAAATTGCACAAAAGATTCAAAATATTTTAAAATTCATTCATCGGGGAGCATGCGTGCTGCTGGCATTTATAGCCCATCTCTAAATGCCCTGAAAAAGGTCATGGCATGCAAGGCCATTTCAGAGGATAGGTAAAATCAACCTCGTGTGGTTCAGCAATCATTTGTAGGCTAAAGCAAGTAAAGATAGCACATTTCCTTCTCTAAAGGACAACAGTGAACCAGAAGTGTTTTTATGACAATTTGGTAAGTTTGTCATCATTACTGAGACTAGCTTTTTATTGCAGATTTATTTAATTATCCAAATTTAAATTCTACAACTGTTGTGATAGGATTTGAACCCAGTCTCTGAATTACTAGTCCAATAATCATTGTGGCACCATTCCCCAATACACTATATGCTGCAATTAGGAATGCAAGAAGGGAAGCTACAAATCAATCTCTAAAATATAGTTGCTACATTTTTTTCCGATTAGTTTTCTCTCTTTTGATAACTTGGATATGGGTACCAAGTGAATCAACTCTTGTCCAGATGCACATGTATTACAGGAAAGCTGACACAAAGCCCCGAAGATGTAATGTCCTTCTGCTTCCTGCCTACAGTGCAAATTAGACAGCTGCCTGAATCTCAGCAGCCCATTTGGGCTCGTGAAAATTAGCTCCCACAGCCCCCCATTGCCAATGAGCTGTAATTCAACAGGGCTATGATGAGACCACAACTGGAAAGTAACCTGTAGTTCCAGACTGTGAATAGATTGCATTGCGGCCGGTCAGTTCCATTTCTGCAGAAAAACAGGGATGCTACTGAAGTGAGAAGAATGCGAAAGTCAGGATGCTGGAGTCAGCAGCAGAGAAATTATCTTGTGCATTGACAGTAAAATGTCTTCCAAGAAAGAGGGAGGCTTATTCAGCATAGCATTAGCACTTCGGTGCACAATGCTGCCGCAGCACAACCCACTGTTTGATTGCTTTTAGTAGGTTCAATGCATCTGTCTGAAGCTGCAGAAACTGACTGAGGAAACCATCTGCTAGTGAACAGCAATATCCATTAAACGTGACTATTATCAGGAGAGAAAAATGGCCTAGTGACTCAAGGGACCTTGTGATAACTGAAGCTGTGAAAGAATGCATTCGGGGAGAAATTAATAATAAATTGTTTAAGACTGATTACAAATCCATTTTTATTTGATTGGATTTTTAAAACAATTAAAAGGAGACTCCAGGTTAAAAAAACATTGCATTCCAGAATCTGTAAAAAATTAATTTTACATTTACAAAGTTGTTAGGTCTGATATCCCCTCTGCGCACTCACTGAAGTAACAGATGTGAGCTTCATCATTTTTACTTTCAGCTCCAAATCTTCATTTAAATATCCTTGAGGTAATTTTCACAGAATTCATATTAAATTGCTGACTCTTTGTGTAATTTTCTTTTATGCTCAAGTTTTTGGAAACTAAAGTCTGAAAGGTGCATAATTCATTAAAGAGCCTGGAGTTTGCTGCGCTCATTCCACCAACATTGTCACTGTCACCTGTTGTTACTCCATAAAAACTGCTAACATGGAAGGAATACATTAATTTGCAGAGCAACGTGAAAACGCAGCAGCTGGTGTCAAGTGAATCTATGCTATTCTGTTGGCTGCATTGTAGAGATTCGCATAGACTGATATCTACACTGCAAACACGATTTGTTGCAAACTTCCCCTTCAATGCCATTTGTTTCACTGTTTAAAATCCTTAGACTACCATGCACTTTGTTGAATGAGCTGCAACTAGGTGATTAAATGATTATGATTTATAATAATTGATAAATGCCCTTTCTGACCCAAAAAAAAACCTAATGTTGTATTTGTTGATTGCCAAACTTCTGCATAACAAAAAAAACCTATTATTTTGCAAAAGTGGGCATGTTAATTAAAAATAAAGGCTATTAAGTGTTTGTAATGTCCTGGTTTACCTTACGTGAGCAGTACGTTGCAATTGGCACCTTGCTTGTTGGGATCACTGCTACCACCTACCAGAACATGACTGTTGGTTAATGATTTTGTTCAATATTAGAGGTTGGTTATGGGTGAGTTACTACTGGTTAAAGTGAGAGCCTGATGACCATAGTACCATTCAACACATTGAGAAGGGGTACATTTTGATTGGAAGCTGTTCAGAGAAGATCACAAGAGTAATTTAGGGGACAAAAGGTTTGTTTCACAAGGAAATGTTGAGAAGTTGGACCTATATTCATTGGAATTTAGAAGAATGAGAGCTGGAGCCCTCTTATGGCCCAGTGGTAGAGTCCCTACCCCTAGACCAAGAAATCTGGTTTCAAGTCACCCCCTGTTCCAGAAGAATGCAGTAACATCTCTGGGCAGGTTGAAAAAATAGGTTAAATTTTAAAAGAAGAATGAAGTGATCTGACTGAAACATACAAGATTTTAAGGAGGCTTAATAGGGTAGACGCCGAGAGGATGTTTTCCCTTGTGGGGAAATCTAAAATAATGGGGCACAGGTTAAAAAAATATAGTGTTTCCCAGTTAAGGCAAAAGATGAAAAAGAATTTCTTCTCTGAGGCTCATTAGTGTTTGGACTTCTCTCTAATGAAAGGTGGAGGCTTGGTTGTTGAACATGATCAAAGCTGAATTATTTAATCGACAGGGGTGTCTAGAGTTATCAGTGGGGAAGTGGGTGGCAAGAATTTGGAGTTAAGGCCATCATTCAAATCAACTGAACAGCACAACAAGTTCGAAGTGGCTGAATCGTTTCCTACTGTTCGTATTTCTTATGTTCTCATGTTCATCTTATCCATTTACTTGGCACCAGATTTAAATTACCACTGGAAAGGGAAAAGCATGTCACAGATTCTAGAGAATTAGATCTATGTAGGTAGCTTTCTTTGGGACCAGCCGTTACTGACTGCAAAATCCAGACAGCTTTATGCTGCTGCCGAATAAGCATCGTGTTTAAACATACCGATGAACAGGTTTAACACTGACGTTTAATGGGGTCAATTTATATCCCTATAGGAGCACAGAGCAAAGCAACCTCTCAGGAGAATGAAACAACTTGCATTTATATAGCACTTATTAGAAAGTCCCAAGGTGCTTTAGAAGGAGATTGCAGGCCAGAAGACCATAAGATTTCTGAAAGAATTACATTTTTGTGGAGAGTCTTAAAAAGGAAGACTGAGAGATGGAGAGGGTGATGGAGGGAACTTCAGAGTTTAAGGCCCTAGCAGCTTAAGTCATGGGCATCACTGGTGAAGCAATAAAAACAAAAGTGATGTACAACAGTCAGAACTGAAGGAACACCATCACCTCAATGGGCTGGTAGAGGCTGCGATTTGAAAGACCAAACCAGATCACAATTACAACATTCAGGTTAACTGTGGCAATAGCATTCACTGTCTCAGCTGCACAATCTGCAACGTCAGCATCACTGAGCCACAGTTAATACAAATCACACTTCCAAGGCATAAGGCAGTGGGATCAAACCATTCTACAGGATCTCTAAGCTTAATCTAGCCTCTTAAATCAAGCAGCAGTGATGTACTGAAGTATCTCAGTTTTACTTCCTTTTTAACCTTGACCATGTCCTTCAGGTTCAATCTCTATGAGGCTGCTGCACTATACCATTAATCACCATTCCTACAGATGTAGGGAGACCTTAAACCATCAATCGTGGACTGGGGTAGACAGTAAACATCCTGCTTCTATTTACATAAATACAGAAATGAATTAACAGGAGGATATGGAATTCAAAGAAAACACACGTTGGAATAACTAGCTAAGTGATATCCTCCATGTCATAGGATTGTTATAAAGATCTTCTCGGGGCTCAAATTTCACTTAAGTAGTTCGTCTCAGGTTGGATTATAAATTGTCACTTGCAAATTTCCATTTCTCCAGGATAAACCTATAATTTTTGACATGATGGCAGCTAATTAACTAAAATCAAATGGAGTCTGCTCGCTATCATACTCAATTTTAAAAAAGCCCACGATAATGGGAGTTAAAGACAAAGGTATTTCCAAGACAGCCCAGAGGTTCCAAAAGACAATGTTTTATTGGTATAATTCTAAACTCTCACAGGCATCCATCAGTAAATCTTCACAAGGCTGAAGCTGTGTAGACAAATATTGAGCTACTGGCTCTGGAACTACAATGTGCTGCACAAGAAACAGACAGCTTAAGGACAAGTTTATGATTTCCTACAGAGGGATTTCCTGACCCTGCATGTTATTCAACCAAAGTCACCAGGCAGCACTTCAAAGAGGAATAAAGGGAGGGAGAGGGAGAGGGAGAGTTGAAAGAAACAAAGTGAAAATTTATTCCCAGCCTATTCCTGTCTAAAGTGACAGGAGATACCAGTCAAAGAGAAAAGTCTTCAGTCTATCTCCACTCATACAAAAGCAGTATTACTGCAGATAGTGGAAATCTGAAATAAAAACAAAAAAAAACCTTGAAAAACTCCGCAGATCAGGCAGCATCTGTCAACAGAAATATTTCAGCTCAAGTGACCTTTCATCAGAATTGAACAAAGTCAGTCTTCTGGAAGGAACCAAGAAGAGTTGTTTCATAAATATCATTCTCAAAAATAATGAAGTTCAAAAACAGCTTCTGTGTCTGAATCAAATACCCAGCAATGCAAATCTAAGTAAATACTCAATCCAAACTTTAGATATTGATAAGGAATAAGTCCTTGATGAATAGTCACAGGTTCAATATTCTCATGAAACATTCAGTTCAGGGTTACTGTGGCTTCTGGCATGCACGGGCTAGCTGGTTGCTCATTGCCGACCCACGTTTCCAAACGAATTGTTTTTTGGAAAAGCTCATTCTGCGCTTTTGTTTTCCTCATCTCTCACACCCCCAACCACATAAGCATTTGAATTCCAAACTCTGTTTTGCAATTTTTCCACATCCGTGAGATCACATGCTCATAGGTTCACAAGAGAGACAAGTTTCCTTTCGGTGAAGAAACGATGTGGCTGATCTTTAGGGCCTTCGGTCTTTCTTTGAAAGTAGGATAGCACTGAAGAGGTTTCCTTTTTGTTGCCATCCTCGTCGTCATCCCTAAAAAAAAAAAAAAGTACGTTTAAAATAAATGTACTTCAGAAAACAGTATTTGGGAGTGCAGCTGGCATCAGAATCCCAGGCTAAACATTGGGAAGAAAAATTCAGAGTTCTTGCTTCAGATTGTAGTGTTACAAAGTTGTGAGGGCAGAGCTGAGCTTAACCACAACTGAACCAAGTAGGGCATTCAATCATTTGTCTGAGGCACAGACTAGAGGTAGGACAAAAAAAAAAAAATCCTTTGGATTTCCAGTGTCCTGTGTGAAAGGAATCTGGGCAATTAAATGCAGTTCCTAGATGGTGTGATCCTGTAGAAATAACTGTCCCCAAGTCTGAATTAATTTGCACTCCAACTGGTAAGCCAGAGCATATTGTCGGAAAGTAAAAACATGTCATGCTGGGAAAAAAAAAAGAGGAGTTGTGGCTGGGGTGGGGATAGACGTTCACCTGACAAACGCTGATGCATGCTTGAGGCAAATTTACTCCGTAGCTGGTTACACTAAATCTGGCCTTGGACATGTTAAATCATCAATAAGGAATGCCTGAAATGGGAAAAGCTCCCAATCCTCAGTACTAACATATCTCACTGTGATCTTACAATGCAGAATGATGCAAGTCTACCTGTGTCATGATACTGACATGTATTTGCACCTACATAAGGAGAGGAAATTACTACAGTGAATAATTTCAGGTGTCTGGTATCAGATATAAGTTAGACTTCTAAAAAAAAAGCAAACGCACTAGATGTCACCAAATGAAACAATTTCTTGTTAATTCTTTTGTTGGACTTCTCCATCGCTGAATATTTAATGCCACTCAGCATGTGGCCAACAACAGGCCATTCACAATCAGTCACTCAAAACAAAGTGTGCTGTACGAACACCAAAATCCAAGGGTCAAAACTCTGCTGGACTGCAGAGATGAAAAGGACGAAAATGTATCATCCAGCTCCGACTAAATGGAAAAACAAGAAGGTGAAGTGTAAAGAAATCAATAACAAAAAAGGTTAATGCAAGACCAAAGGAAGGACATCTAATAGGTATGTTCTAATCAACCTGTTCAGAGATGTTATTACACATCTCTAGAGTAGGTGGGTCCGGAACCCAGGCCTCCTAGCCAAGAGGTAGGGATACTTCCACTGTAGCACAAGAGCCCTGAAGGATATCTATTATTTCACAAGTGGAAATAGATAGGTGGAGGCGCAGAAACTACAGAAGGACTTGCGGCAGGCTGCAGGGTATGCAACGAAGTAGCAGATGGAATACAACATGGGAAAGTGTGAGGTTACGCACTTTGGTAAGGAAAGAGAGGCATCAATGATTTAAGTGGAAAAAGGCTTCAGATAGAGAGACTTGGGATTCTTTGTTCAGGATCCTCTCAAAGGTTAACTTGCAGGTTCGGCTGGCAGTTAGGAATTAGGAAGATAAATGGAATGTTAGCATTCATTAAGAGGGCCAGAAAACAAGCGCCAGGATGTCCTGAGGCCGAATATAGCTCTGGTCAGACCACATTTGGAATATAGTGAGCAGTATTGTGCTCCGGATCTCATGAAAGATGTGTTGACCTTGGAGGCAGTCCAGAGGAGATTTGCAAGAGTGATCCTGGGGATGAAGGGCTTGTCATGTGAGGAGCAGTTGAGGACACCCTGTCTATATTCAATGGAATTTAGAAGGAAGGGAGTGGGGGGAAAATCTCATTGAAGCTTATAGGAAATTGCTAGGCCTAGATGGAGTGAACGTGAAGAAGATGTTTCTACTAGTAGGAGAGAATAAGAGCCTAGAACAAAACCTCAGAGTGAAAGGACGGTCCTTTAGAACTGAAATGAAGAGGAATTCCTTCAGGCAGAAGGTGGTCAATCTGTGGAACTCAATGTCACAGAAGACTAATAAGGCCAAGTCATTAAGTAAATATAAAACAAAGATAGACTCTTGATTAGTAAGGGAATCGAAAGTTACAGGGAGAAGGCAGAAGAATGGGATTGAGAAACATAGCCATGATTGAACGGTGGAGCAGACTTGATTAGCCAAATGGCCTCATCCTGCTCCTGATTTCTAATCTTACGGTGTGCACTATAAGGAGGTCAGCTAATATTACTGCCCATTCCTGCATCCTGCCTGGTCCATACAAGAGAAAGGAGACAGAATTTAGAGAAGGCACAGTAAACATCACACCAGAGCTATCATTATTTCTTTCACTATTTTCGCTTGCCTTTGTGCATCCAAACCATGTCTCCGTCTCACATTTCATGAACTGTATTAATGCCTGCATTATTGAGGCACTATACCCTGCTTAAAAGAAGTTCGAAACAGATTCCAATATGACACTGTGATAGAACAGGATAATTGTGAAGCCCTAGATTACAAGAAAGGAAGGACAGATTTCAAATCACTAATTGTAATTGTCCATATTTTAGATCACAATTATATCATGATCTAAAATGATCTACCATCAATGAAGTTAGAGCAGTGGATGTGGTGTATATGGATTTTAGCAAGGCCTTTGACAAGTTTCCCCATGGTAGGCTCATTCAGAAAGTGAGGAAGCATGGGATTCAGGGAAATTTGGCTGTCTGGATACAAAACTGGCTGTCCAATAGAAGAGAGAGGGTGGTAGCAGATGGAAAATATTCAGCCTGGAACTCAGTGACCAGTGTTGTGCCACAGGGATCTGCTCTGGGACCTCTGCTCTTTGTGATCTTTATAAATGATTTGGATGAGAAAGTGGAAGGGTGGGTTGGTAAGTTTACCGATGATACGAAGGTTGGTAGAGTTGTGGACAGCATGGAGGGCTGTTGCAGGTTGCAACAGGACATTGACAGGATGCAGAGCTGGGCAAAGAAGTGGCAGATGGAATTCAACCCAGAAAAGTGTGAAGTGATTCATTTGGAAGGTTAAATTTGAATGCAGAATACAGGGTTAATAGCAGGATTCTCGCCAGTATGGAGGAACAGAGGGATCTTGGAGTCCATGTCCATAGATCCCTCAAAGTTGCAACCCATGTCGATAGGGTTGTAAAGAAGGTGTACGGTGTGTTGGCTTTGACTGGCAGGGGAACTGAGTTTAAGCGCTGTCAGGTTATGCTGCAGCTCTATAAAACTCTGGTTAGACCACACTTGGAATATTGTGTTCAGGTCTGGTCACCTCATTACAGGAAAGATGTGGAAGCTTTGGAGAGGGTGCAGAGGAGATTTACCAGGATGCTGCCTGGACTGGAGGGCAGGTCTTATGAGGAAAGACTGAGGGAGCTAGGGCTTTTGTCATTGGAGCGAAGAAGGATAAGAAGTGACTTGATAGAGGTTTACAAGATGACGAGAGACATAGCTAGAGTGGATAGTCAGACTTTTCCCCCAGGGCAGAAATGACTATTACGAGGGGGGCATAATTTTAAGGTGATTGGAGGAAGGCATAGGGGAGATGTCAGAGGTAGGTTTTTCACAGAGTGATGGGTGTGTGGAATGCACTGGCCACAGTGGTAGTGGAGTCAGATACTTTAAAGACTTTTAAGCAACTCTTGGATAGGCACATGGAGGATAATAAAATGTAGGGTATGCAGGGTAGATTGATCTTAGGATAATAGGTCGGCACAACATCGTGGGCCAAACGCCCAGTGCTGTGCTGTACTGTTCTATGTTCTATGGTCTATCGTCTATATAATGGCCTGATGCTTTGTTAGGGCTATCAGTATTGGAAAGAAATGACATGCATTCCTTGGCATTTTCATGACCCCAAAATTTCCCAAACAGATTCACAGTCAATAAAGTACAGTTACTAACAAATGTTCCAATCAAGTTTCATGTGACATGATTCCATTAACAGCTACGAGATTAACTATTTTTTTTAAAAACAGTGGTGCTGGACAGTGGGAGAACTCCTCTTCCAATAGTGCCAGAGGATCGATTAGATTCACCTGACAGGGAGCTGCTATCATTTGAAAGCTGGCAGCTCTCACGGTGCAGTACTGACTGAAGTGTTGGCATGATTACATGCTCAATGTCTGTGAGGGGCTCAACAAATGAAAATGCTACCTAAGCCAAAGTGGATATCTAATTTTGATTAAAATTAAAAAAAAAATTATTGGTTACTGCTGTTGCTGTATACCAAATTAAATATGTTCTACAATAGCTACGGTTCTACTTGTGTAGCTGACTTTTTTTTTAAGCAGAAGTTTATTGTATAAAAGTAGGGAGGTTTTATTAAATCTTAAGGCGCTAGTCAGACAACAGCTGGAATATTTTGAACTGTTTTGGGCCTCTTTTCTAAGGAATGATATACTGGCATTGGAGAAGGTCAGAAATCACACAGCACCAAGTTGTGGTCCAACAGGTTTGTTTGAAGACAAGCTTTCGGAGCATAGTTCCTTTGTCAAGTAAAGCATACTGGCATTGGTGGCAGTCCGACAATGGTGCATAAGGCTGATCCCAGGTATGCAAGCATTGTCCAATGAGGAAAGATTAAGTAGATTGGGCCTGTACTCATTGGAATCTAGAAGAATGAGAGACAACTTTTGAAACGCACAAAATTCGTCGGGGACTTGACAGGGTAGACGCAGAAAGTAAAGGCAGCATGGTGGCTCAGTGGTTAGTACTGTTGCCTTACCAGCGCCAGGGATCCCAGTTCGACTCCAGTCTCAGGCGACTGTCTGTGTGGAGTTTGCACATTCTCCTCATGTCTGTGTGTTTCTGCTGGGTGATCTAGTTTCCTTCCACAGTGCAAAGATGTGCAAGTTAAGTGGATTGGCCATGCTAAATTCACCCATAGCATTCAGGGATGTGCAGGCTGAGGTGTAGAGGTGCAGGGTTGGGGGTGTGGGGGATGGAGTTGAGTCTGGGTGGGATGCTCTTCGGAGGATCAGTGTGGACTTGTTGGGCCAAATGCCTATTTCCACACTGTAGGGATTCTATGAAAAAGTTAGAACTGGAATCACCAAGACCATCAAATATTTGCTGCATAACAATATTGAAATAATTCAAAACATTCATATGTATATAAACCATCTGCACACTGGAACTGAAGAATCAGTAATATAAATGTGTACAGGAGACTGCATTGGCAAACATGATAAATTGTGATGAAAGTTATTAAAAAAAGCAAGAATGGAAGTTTAAGTTTGCAGCACTGGCTGGTAAGTGACAAAGGCGGTTAAGTGCAGAAATGGGAAACAATATATTTTGGATGCAAGAAAACGGAAGAGGAAATATATCTTAATTAGGAAGATTATAAGGGTGCATAGCATAGAAGGAACTTACTGTGCACGTACACAAGTAATTACAATACGTGGACTTAACATGTTTGCATACTTACTGAATTAGTGCACACATCCTTGGGCATCTCACTGATTTAGAAAAATATATAAACAATGGGAATGGCAAAACACATATCAGCAATCAGAAATTATCGTTATGAAGATAAAATTGATAAGATGGGCTTCTCCTTGCACTCTAACAATCAGATATTTAAGTGATTTCCAAGGTCCTCAAAATATATCAGGATAATGGAAACAGTTTATCAGTTTCAGTTTCAATGTCAGTAAGACAGCGACAAGAGTGCATAAATTTAAGAATGAAATAGGAAGTTAGAAAATTCCTTTGCGCAGATGGCGGTTATAATATGGCCCTTTCTGCCACAAAGCACTGTTGAAGCAGAGCAAGTGCTTTTAAATTGGCAGTAAAATTGTACTTGAGAAAAGAATAACTATTGAACAGTATAAGGAGAGAAATAAGTGCGATTAAAATTAACAGGTCATGTGGAGATGTATGTTGGTGCAGACCTGACAGGTCATATTGTTTGCTTCTGAAGTTATGAATATATACCTAGATCTTCTTCCTTGACTGAGAGAAGCTCAGAAGGTTAGCGGTTACCAGAATGATAAAGATGTGTAATGGACTACAAACTACAGCACCTAAAAGCCCAAAAATGAAACATTTTGCCTGAAAACCAGACATTTCTCAGGACCCTGCATGCTCCTCTCAGAATAGATTAAGCAGAGGAATGAAAAAGCCATTCTTGAGCTGATCTCAGGGGACAGAATCAACAAGTGCTGTACATACACAGCACTTGTACCGATTTCAGAATTTTAAGATCTGCTTCCTGGATCCAGCCTTTCCAATTCTCCAAACACAAATCTGCCTGTTCCACCATCAGGGAATCCAAAATCCAGGAAAATCCAAAACACAGTTTAGTCTCAGCTTCGAGGATACCAGATTTTTGGACTCCTAACCCAGAACAAGCAAGCAATGGGAATAAAAACTCTACCATCATTTACACTGCCAGCTGAATTTCGAGATGCTTACTGAGATTTAATTTTGACACAGAAATGTTATCACGTAAGTCGAAGCCCTGTTCAGTACAACCTATGTTTCATTTTACAAACAACAGCAATAAGAGTCACAACGGTAAATATTAAAAAATATGAAAGATGACAGCAGCTCTCTTCTGAATGTACATTCTTGCCAGTCAAAAAAAGAAACGAAAACACCGCCAATTACGAGCTGAGAAAGGAAGCACAAAAAATTAAAATCACAGACTCTGTCTTTCGTTAAATGAAATCTGTGGCTGATTAAGTAATTATGGTGAGGACAGCTCACCTATTAGTCTATTGTCAGCATGAATTGACTGATCAAATCACATAAATCTCTGTGCCTCGGAAGTTCAAGCAAGTTCAGCATATTAAACAAACAAACAAAAAAAAAAAAATTAATGCAGGGGTTTCAATATATTGAATATAAATGAAACTTGCTTCTCATTTCTGATAGTCAGTTTTGTCGTCTAGCTCACCTTACAACATCTCCCTCTCCTACTCTCTATCAAGTAATACATCAGTTAACAACATTAAATTCAAACAGAACTTATGGATGCTGAACTTTGAAAATTAAAAGAGAAAAGGCTGGAAGTGCTCAGCTGGTCAAACAGTTACTACAGAGACAGAGAGAAAGTGTTAATGTTTCAGGTCTGATGAAAAGTCATTGGCCTAAACTGTTAACCTGGTTTCTATCTCCATCGAAGTTGTCTCATTTGCAGAGTACTTCTTGCATTTTCAATTTAGTTTCAAAAATATCATTCCAGTGTTTTGTTTTGGAATAGTTATACTGAAGAAACAAAACTCAAAAGGATAGAGAAAAACCCACTGGTGGAAGGATCAAGAACGAGAGTGCACAGATTTAATGTAATTGGCAACTGTGACATTAGAAAAAGCTTTTGCACACAATGAGTGATTAGGATCTGGAATGTGCTGCTAAAAGTGCACTGGAGACAAGTCAGTAGAAGCAATCAAGAACAAATTGATGATTATCCAAAAAAGGAAGAATATGTAGGACCATGCAGGGGAAAGCAGGAAGTCAATTCAAGGTGATTTGTTTCTTCAGAGAACCAGAAGACAAAACAGGCCAAATTTCCACTTTCAGTGCTGTAAGCATCCTAAAGCTCTATGAACTTACTCTCAAGTCATTTCAAAACCAGGATTTGAGCACATAAACTAGGCCAACCTTTTGTGTAAGAAAAAATTGTATTAGCATAATTACCTCGCTCCAAATAAGAACAAAGTCCCACCAGCCTGGTTTGGTCGGCATTAAAGACCTTGTGTCAATACTTTGAAGTTTGTAGAGAGTTTTTTAAAAAATTTATTCATTTTATGGAATGTGGACATCGCTAGCTGGGCCAGCATTTACTGCCCATTCCTAGTTGCCCTTGAGAAAATGGTGGTGAGCTGCCTTCTTGAACCGCTGCAGTCCATCTGCTATGGATTGGTCCATAATGCCATTTGGGAGGGAATTCCAGGATTTGACCCAGCGACAGTGAAGGAACAGCAATATAACAGCATCCAAGTCAGGATGGTGAGTGGATTGGAAGAGAACTTGAGGTGGTGGTGTTCCCTTGTCTGCTGCCCTCGTCCTTCGAGATGGAAGTGGTCATGGGTTTGGAAGGTGCTGTCTGAGGATCTTTAGTGAATTTCTGAAGTGCATTTTGCAGACAGTACACACTGCTGCTACTGAGCATCGGTGGTGGAAAGAGTGGATGCTTGTGGATGTCATGCCAATCAAGTGGGCTACTTTGTCCTGGATGGTGTCAAGCTTCTTGACTGTTGTAGGCAAGCGGGGAGTATTCCACTACACTTCTGACTTGTGCCTTGTAGATGGTGGACAGGCTTTGGGGAGTCAGAAAGGGAGTTACTCGCCACAGTATTCCTAACCTATGACTTGCCCTTATTGCCACTGCATTTACGTGCCGAGTCCAGTTTCTAACCAATGATGACTCCCAGGACGTTGATAGTGGGGAAATTCAGTGATGGTAACATCACTGAATGGCAAGGGGAGGTGGTTAGATTGTCTTTTATTGGTGATGGTCATAGCTTGGCATGTGTGGCACGAATGTTACTTGCCACTTGTCAGCCCAAGTCTGGATATTGACCAGATTTTGTTGCATTTCGACACGGACTGCTTCAGGGTCTGAGTTGTGAACAGCGATGAACTTTGTGCAATCACTGGCAAACATCCCCACTTATGATCTTATGATGGAGGTAAGGTCATTGATGAAGCAGCTGAAGTTGGTTGGGTCGAAGACACTACCCTGAGGAACTCCTGCAGAGTCCTGGAGTAGAGATGTATGACCTCCAACAACCACAGCCATCTTCCTATGTGTGTCAGGTATGACTAACCACCCCGACACCCACGGATTTCAGTTTTGCTACAGCTCCTTGAAACCACATTCGGTCAAATGCAGTCTTGATGTCAAGGCCTGTCACTCTCACCTCACCTCTGGAATTCAGCTCTTCTGCCAGTGTTTGAACCAAAGCTATAATGAGGTCAGGAAGTGAGTGGCCCTGACGGAACCCAAACTGGGTGTCACTGAGCAGCTGCTGCTTGACAGCACCTTCCATCACTTTACTGACGATCAACAGTGGACTGACGGGGCAGTAATTGGCCGGGTTGGATTTGTCTTGCTTTTTATGTACAGAACATACTTGGGCAATTTTCCACTATGTCAGGTAGATGCCAGTGTTGTAACTCTACTGGAACAACTTGGCTAGGGGAGTGGCAAGTTCTGGAGCACGAGTCTTCAGTACAATTGCCAGAATATTGTCAGAGCCTGTAGCCTTTGCAGTATCCAACCATTTCATGATATCTCATTGACTGAAGACCGGTATCCATAATGCTGGGGGACCACTGGAGGAAGCTAAGATGGATCATCCATTCGACACTTCTGGTTGAAGACAGCTGCGAAAGCTTCAGCCTTATCTTTTGCACTGATGTGCTGGGCTCTTTCATCATTGAGGATAGGGGTATTTGTGGAGCCTCCTCCTCCAGTGAGTTCTTTAATCGCCCACCACCATTCATGACTGCAAAGCTTATATTTGATCCGTTGGTTGTGGGATCACTTAGCTCTGTCTATCACTTCCTGTGTATGCTGTTTGGCGTGCAAGTAGTCCTTTGGTAGCTTCACCAGGTTGATGACTCATCTTCAGGCATGTCTGGTGCTACTCCCGGCGTGCCCTCCTACACTCCCCATGGAACTAGGATTGATCCCCAGGCTTGATGGTAATGGTCATGTGGGGGATATGCGGGCCACAAGGTTAGATCGTGCTGACTACATTTCTGCTGGAGTTGATGGCCCACAGCGCCTCATGGATCCCCAGTCTTGAGTTGCCAGATCTGTTCGAAGTCTGTCCATTTAGCAAAGTGATAATGCTACACAACACAATGGAGGTTATTCTCAACGTGAAGGCAGGACTTCGTCTCCACAAGAACTGTGCGATGGTCACTCTTACCAATGCTATCATGGACAGGTGGATCTGTAGCTGACAGATTGGTAAGGGGTCAAGTTTGTTTCTCCCTCTTGTTGGTTCCCTTACCATCTGCTGCAGACGCAATCTAGCAGCTATGCCCTTTAGGACCGGACGAGCTCAATCCGTAGCACTGCTGCCGAGCCACTCTTGGTGGTGGACATTGAAATCCCCCACCCAGAGTACATTTTGTGCCCTTGCCATCCTCAGTGCCTCCTCTAAGTATTGTTCAACATCGAGGAGTACTGATTCATCAGCTGAAGGAGGAGAGTATGTGGTAATCAGCAGGTGGTTTCCTTGCCCGTGTTTAACCTGAATGAAACTTCATGGGGTCTGGAGTCATTGTTGAGGAATCCCACAGCAACTCCCTCCTGACTGTATACCACTGTGCTGTCACCTCTGCTGGGTCTGTCCTGCCAGAGAGACAAGACATATCCAGGGATGGTGACGGTGGTGTCCGGAGCATTGTCTGTAATGTATGATTCCATGAGTATAACTATGTCAGGCTGATGCTTGACAAGTCTGAGAGACAGCTCTCCCAATTTTGGCACTAGCCCCCAGATGTTAATGAGGAGGACTCTGCAGAGTCAGAGTCAACAGGGCTGTTTCTGCTGTTGTCTTTTCCCAGTGCCTAAGTTGATGCCAGATGATCCATCTGCGTTCATTTCTTTGAGACTTTGTAGCGACTGGTACAACTGAATGGTTTGCTAGGCCCTTTCAGAGGGCAAGTGAGAGTCAATCACATTGCTGTGGGTTTGCAGTCACCAGGTGAGGATGGCTGACTTCCTTCCACGTTAGTGACCCAGATGGGTTTTTCTGAATGATCAACAATGGTTTCATGGTCACCAGTTGATTCTTAATTCTAGATTTGTTTTGATTGAATTCAAATTTCACCATCTGCTGTGGCAGGATTCAAACCAGGGTCACCAGAACATTATCTGGGACTCTGGATTAATAGTTTAGCATTAATACCAGTCTGTGATCACCTTCCCTGTACACCAATTTACACCAACATAAATACCTTAAACATGTACAATTATGAAAACAAATGCAGTTGGCACAATGTTGTTTGTTAATGCAGCTAACATCATTGCCTCAGTGGGAGGAGCTGGTCAATGTGATCAGCTCAAATCAACAAATATTTATTTTTCTTCCTGAAGTCATGAAAATAAGCATTTCCATGCCTTATAATCCAAAGACATTTTTAAAAAATTTTTTGTATCTCATCATTAATAGGCAACAAGGGGAGGCAATGGCCTAGTAGAATTATCATTGGTCTGTTGATCCAGAGACCCAGATAATATTCCAGGGACCTGGGCTCTAATCCCACCATGGAAGATAGTGCAATCTGAATTCAATTAAAAATCTGGAATTAAGAGTCTAATGATGACAACAAATCCAATGCTGATTGATGGAAAAATGCATCTGGTTCACTAATGTGTTTTAGGGAAAGAAAACAGCCATTTTTACCTGGTCTGGCCTATATGTGACGTCAGGCCCACAGTATGTGGTTGACTCCTAAGTGCCTTCTGGGCAATAAATGCTGGCCACTTATCCCACGAATGAAAGAAAAAAAAAATCATCAACCTGTTCAGAGATGTGATCACACACCTTTGGAGCATGAGAGACCAGAACCCAAGGCTTCTGGTTTAGCAGTAGGGATACCTTTACTGCGCCACAAGGCCCCCTTTATCCACAGACTTACTTGCCCCACTTTATTGTCTGCAGCTCATCATTATCTAGTAAACTGCTCTATTCCTGATTACTCAGAACAATACAGTCATCTTCTGAAATAATACATCAATGCACAGAGTGAGAATTTCTAATACATAAATGTTATCAGCATCCTTAGTGATTCACTGCTCTGGTACAAAGACAAAAGAAAGAGGGTCCTTGCAAGTTCCCAAAGAGCTGATGTCAGCCAGGGCAACATTGTCTAAGTTGACACAACCAGCTTTGGCACTTACTGGCAACATCATGGGGGGGAAAAAAAATATCAATCGACCTGGGATCTCACTCCTGATTTCCACTGACTGACCCTTGTAATAAAGAACAAGTGCACTCATCAGACAAGAACTAGGATTGGCGTTTGTTCTGATGCTTCCCAAAGCAATAGACTGTTGAACCCCAATGCTAAATTTGCAAATGATAATTTCCAGCTTGGATGAGACACTGAAGAGTGGGCAGCGCCTGTAAGGCAATATCCTAACAGTAACTTGTAACAAGGCAGCAGGGAGCAAGGAGAGAAAATTGACATGGACTAGCAATATTCATTACATTTACTTCTAGTACTGTAACTGTCACTACATATTCATTAACAGCGGTTTTACTAGTGGCTTCAGCAACCTGGACTACAACAGAAAGCGAAGATTCATCCTGAGAAAGGACATCTAGCAATTCCTGCTGGAAAATACTTGCAGAACCAGGTTTGAACTGAATGGGACACAGTGGTGATGCAGCCCAGCATTAAGACTGGTGATCCAAACAGTCATGTTGGGGAAGAGAGAGGTCAGAAATATGAGAGAAAAATGGAAAACATCAACATCTGATCGACTTATAAATAGCAAGTTGAACCCAATGATATGTTTCAGGAGACAAGACTCTCTCCTTGAACTAAATTCTGTAACTTGTGGGCTAGTTAATTATGTAATTTGTTACATACCAGTGGACAGGTACTGCCCGTGTATCCAGAATTGCCTGGGCTGTGCTCCAACTAAAGCGCACAAACTGCGGAAATCCAAAAACAGGGTCCAACTGGTTCTCCAGCCAGTCTTTTGTTTTAGGGTCTACAAGGAAACGCAAATGCAAAAGAAAAAAAACAATTAAATCCTTGAAAACAAGGTAACTCCTCTCTAGAGTACTCTGGTGTAAATCCCCATTACATAAGGAAATTGACAGATGCAGTGGCTATTTGTAGCGCGGCACCGAGTTTAATATTTAATTGTATCAGAGAGCCAATTACATTACCTACACAGTACCCCACACTGGGTAGAATGAGAAGAGGAATTGCAAACCCTAGACCAGGTAACCAAAAAAAAAAGCACAAAGATCAAATGTATAAGAGTTTACATCAGGAAAACCCAACAATTAAATAAAACCCACCAATTATTTATTCCTGCTAGTTAAATTCAACTAAATCATCTTAATTAAACTACAGTCTAAAGAACAAGACTCAGGTTTTCTGAGAATCCCGCAAATGTTGAATAAAAAGCCAGTGAATTTTCTTGTGCGTCAACAGTTTTTTTTTTCCAAAATATAAAGATCCCATTTTCTACTTTACTTGATTTCTTCCCAAGCAGGAAGGCTACGATAATCAATTCTGATGTATTGAGAATCTCACACACAAGTTTACAGCCTATTGCTCTGACAACATTTCAACATAACTCAACATGGTACAATAAACACACAAGCCTGTGGGCACACGTAAAACAAGAGTGGTGCAGGATTCATACACTATGCAAGTATTGTACCTCACCAATGTGAGAACTAACAACTAAAGGGCACAGCACGAACTCCTTCCCTGGCATTAACCATAATGCCTCTCACCTACAACACAGCTCACTTTCCGACTCTTGTATACTTGATCTCGGATACAAAACTTCATTATTTATGCTGCACTCAGATCACTACTTCTAGTTCAACATTTCCGCTACTCAAAGTTTTTTGTCATGCTCAGTAACACTTAAAAGTCAGTTAAGATTAATTAGAAACCAGACTTTTGAAATGCAATATGTCACATTGTACAGTACCCTACAGTGGTCAAAACCCCTTGCTGTTTAATATTTTTCATGAAATTAAGGAATTAGAATCCCTAGAGTGTGGAAACAGGCCCTTCGGCCCAACAAGTCCACACCGACCCTTGGAACATCCCACCCAGACCCATCCCCCTATAACCCACACACCCCTGAACACGATGGGCAATCCACCTAGCCTGCACATCTTTGGACTGTGGGAGGAAACCGGAGCACCCAGAGGAAACCCACGCAGACACAGGGAGAATGCGCAAACTCCGCACAGTCACCTGGGGCTGGAATCGAACCTGGGACCCTGGCGCTGTGAGGCTACAGTGCTAACCACTGAGCCACCGTGCCGCCTGAAGTTCTCTTCTCTCCTAGTTTTCTGAATGAAGAATGAATATTATGATACATCGCTAAAAAAAAACATATTTTGTAAGTTTTGCATCTTTCACTTATCAGGATAATTCATAATTTTTCTTGCGAAAATCCTGAGTGCAAGATTAAAAACTCTGAAAAAATGTCTCTTTTTTTAAAATAATACTCAAGTTCTGTACTACCTGACGACTACTAATAAACATTCTCTCTGACTGTATGATTAAGCATTTAAGCAATCAATCAGGTTTAAATGGCAAAAATAAAAAAGCAAATTCTAACAGCAAACCAATACAGTGACTTCTTTCAATTCATCTGCACAAGATCATGCGTAAGTATAATACAACTGTGCCTTTAATACCAAACCTAGACCAACACACGATACAAAGTCTACCCACCACAGAGTCTCTATTAGCCATTTGCACAGCTGCAGTACAGTGGCCCAGGAAATGTCAGTCTGGGTCAGAAGGTTATGCACTCAATTTCTATTAACAATGTGAAGACAATCTCAGCTGACCGTGTATCACAAAACTGAGGAAGTATTCCATTAGAATAGTACAGTACAGGAATAGACCCTTCGGTTCACCATGAAGTGCTGATCTAAACTAATCCCATCTGCCTGCACGTGATTTGTATCCCTCAATTCCCAGCCTGTTCATGTGATTGTCTAAACGCCTCTTAAACATTACTATAGTATCTGCTTCTGCCACCTTCCCAGGTAGTGCATTCCAGTGCTGAAGGTGCTGTAATTATGATTAAAACAAGGACTTTCTTGCCTGCTCAACTGGGTACAAAACATCTCCTGATGTTTTCTTGGACAAAAGCAGAGACAGCTCCTAGTTGTCAATGTTTCTTCCTCCAATAACACCACCAAAAGCGGATTACCTTGTGACCGATATTTGGTGTTTGCAGACCTTGCTGTGCACTGGCATTTCACCTATAGGTCAACAACGGTGCACTTTAGAAGTTATTGCTTCTTTGTAACACGCATTGGAGAATATAATGGATATGGTAAGATTGCCATGAGTGCAAGCACTTAAATCTAACGAGGTGAGTGCAGGTTCAAATTTGATATTCAGGAACTCAAGAGGTTTCCATCAGTCAGCAAAATGTATCGATAATAAGTACTGAATTCTTGATATTATATCTCAGCTGTTTTACACATGTTCTGTGAATTAATATTTAAGGTTCCTTTCTCCCTATTCTAGTAGATAAGCAAGTCAGTCACCAGAATACATCACGAAGGCATTCTGATGGCTATTTTCAAAAGTAGATCACAAGACCTTAAAAGCAGGTCAAGTTTTGCTCTTCATAATGTGATCAGTTTAGAGTGGGGTTTGGGACACAGAAAGAGAGGTCTCATTTCTCTTCAATCTCCCTACAACCTCAAAATACACAAGACAGTAAACTGCAGAGGCACAATAAACACAGATTATTATTTCTCATTACTCCCAAGAAATTAATGCTATAAATGGAAACTGACTGAAAGTAAATTCGAAGAAACAACATTACTCAATGTGAGGCTTATGGAAAGCTGGAGTAGGAAGCAATGAACGGATGAATATACAGTCATTCTCTATTCCTTCCTCCAGAAGACCTACTGCAAGCTTCTCGTATCATCCTCGAAACAAAAATGCCAAACAGTTCTCATTACTTCTGCACTGTATTGACCAATGACCCTCTTCCTACAGGCAATTCTTACCGTTTGGATACCCTGAACCATAATCCAGGTTTATATCACCTAGATCTTCAACAAATTTCCACGACTGAACAGCATGATCTCTGGCAACCTGAAGGACACACAAGTTAAAGGACAAGATGAAACTGATTCACCAACTCTGAAGGTTACAGTTAAATTTCAATATTACTAAATTAATGTTAGATATTTAAATGAAAGTGTAATGCATGGGAAATCAGAATATTTTTCAAGTATGTAAATAACTTAATTCCATTTCTCCCCTGAATACATCAGTATTTTTAAAATCACTCACATAGTGAATTCTTTAAAAATAGTCTTCTAGATATTTTAAAATCAGCCAGTTCAGAGATGTCATAGAACACCTCTGAAGCAGGGGAGAGTTGAACCAAGATCTTCTGGCTCAGAGGTAGAGACACTACCACTACACATCAAGAGATAGTGTTCTACATTTGTTAGTTTCACATCTGCTTTGGAGTGAAATATATTATACATTCCATAGTGGTTTCATTAGATATTGTAAACTGTGGCAGATTCAAATAATATTCTTTTTCCCCATATTGGTCTGCAAGTGTGGCACTACTGCCACCTTAAGGGCATAATTTCCCAGTCAAACCCTTCCTATGCAACGAGAAAGAGCAGTATCTTAAACTAGGAAATAGAGCCATGCTCACTCTACACATCAACAACACAGAAAAACTTTTAAAAAATTAAGAGGGACATGAAATTACATTTTATGTGCCTTGTAATTTAGGGAGCATATTCATACAACTGACCCATTTGACCAGTTCTTTCCAAACTACTGTACTTCAAGTGTCTAAACACTGCCATCTGATGGTTTAATCAGTAATTGCAACTCAAGACACAATCAAGACTTGTCCAAAAGTCTGGTGAGTAGCAGAAAGATAGCAGTGTTGAATTAGTTATATCCATGCCATCTATGAGTACATTAGTCTAAGAGGCAAAGAATATTTTTTCAAGTATGTAAAATAAATTATCTTAATTCCATTTCTCCCCTGAATACATTAGTATTTTTAAAATCACTCACATATTGAATTCTATCAGCTATCCGCCTCCCCCTCTTCCCCCGCCCCCATTTCTGATGAAGGGTCTAGGCCCGAAACATCAAGCTTTCCTGCTCCTATGATGCTGCTTGGCCTGCTGTGTTCATCCAGCCCCACACCTTGTTATCTCACATATTGAATTCTGTAGTGTTCTAGATACTTTAAAATCAACCTGTTCAGACAGGTTATGCCACACTCCTGGATCAGGTGAGACTTGAACCTGGGTCTATGAGTACATTAGCCAAAGAATACAGATAAAGCACAGAACTTAAAGGAGACTAGTTTAACAAATATGGATTAGTCATTAACAACTTGGATTTCTTTGCAAACACTTTGCACTTGAAGACAGTGTTCCGCACAAGCAAGCATAGCAAAGCACAGATGCTCACCATGAGCTTTTCCCTTGTGCAGTACCAGGAGATAGTGAAGTAAAATTGCCTCATTGGCCTATGCCAATCCAGCTATCAGGGAGGAGACTGCAATTGGGTGACGGTACGTTGATGTAATTATACCCCAAAATACTTCGTGCTAAATTGCGCTTTGTGAGAATGAGTGTAATGATATTTTTTGTTAAAGTATAATAATTCTGGAATTCCTCTTTAAAACCTTAGATACAAAACTACAGTTCACTCAGGAGAATGGCCAATTTACCTTGGCGAGAAAATGAGAGTAGAGTCACACAGTGACTTAGCTTGATACAGTACCAGTTTGCTAAATACAGTGCATGAATTGTTCCCTCAAATGCTTAAGATTTCTTTATTTCAACTGGGAAACCAGAATTTCAAATACTTTTATTCATTGTCCAGAAGTGGACATTGCTGGTAAGGGTGAAAGTTATTGTTTGTCTCTGGTTTGCCTTTGAAATTGATGTAGTGAATCTTCTTAAACTGCAGGAGTCCATGCGGCAAAAGGTACTCCCATGACCAAAAGAGAAAACTTAAACACACTCCTAGCAATCAGTACTCACTTTAGCACAGATGCTGGCTGCACTGACTATTGGGAATAAGGAATCAGCTTTGGATCTGACTGTGACCTCCAGCCCTGGGAAGCGTTCCTTCAGCTTTGCCTCATACTTTTCTGCAGGTCCCACTGTGTCTACATAAACCTAAGGATAAGCAGAGATTCAGTTATTCATGCAGCAATATAAAAATCAGTGTTGGCTGTTCTACGTAATAAGAATGGTAACTGTAGAATTCACATAGCTCGGCAGAAAAACTCTCCAGATGGAGGACTGGAACAGTGACTTTTAAATGCCACATATAATTTTTAAAAAAAATACAGAATGAGACATGCAATTCAGGCAAGATTAGGCATGTACTGTCCAAGGAAGCACAGGTGTGACCTATCACTTTGTACATGTGCATAGTTAAACTGTTCTACAGAAAATGAAAACAAATCTAAAAGTCAACTTAACCTTATCCAGTAGCTGAAACTGGATGAATGAGCTAGATTAATCGATTTCAGATAAAAGCAATGGGGTTAAATTATTATTGATATAAATAGCAAAATGATTATTCAATTTCAGCCGTTAATGAAAGTTCTCATGGATGATCATTCATGTTAATTCAGCAGTTGAACCAATTCTTCCCATGTAGCTCAATTGACCTCTATGAACCAGGTTTGCACTTGAAGTGGACAATGAAATGTAGCTCAGGCTCCAACATAAAATACCAGTGGGTTAATAAGTTGGTATAACCCTGGACCAACTTATAAGCTGGTCAAACTGTTTCAAAACAGCCCCTATATGTTGCGCCAAGAGTGGGCAAGACACAGGAGACGCATCTGGAATATATATATTTAAAAATCAGAATACTGTCTCAGTTGAAAAGAAAGGGCCATTGCCATGGTGAAGCACAAAAATATATTGTTATTTTTAGACAGGGGTGCGCAATTATTCAGTTAGAGACCTGAAGCAAGACTGCATGTTCTTGTCCAATCTATTTCTATAAAATTTTATCCAGTAGTTAAAAAAAGCCATATGTTACATAGCCCTCAGAAGCAGATGGTAACAGAAGCTAAAATGGCAGCAGAGATTTCATAACAGACATTCCATGAAATAAGACAAAGGTGTTTGCCTAAAACTCCTCATTGACATGTCAGCCATCTAATGAGAATCAGGTTATCAATCCATCACTATCTTTGATATTTATGGCAATAATTGTTTTGTGACCTGGTAGAATTTACTTTGTTCAAGATTTCTTGTGTCTACTATCCATAAAAGACAGTCTTAGCAAAATGCTTAGCTTAAACATGTCTTCCCTCCTCTGCTCAATCCAGTACTTTCTCAATCCTTTGTATCCCTTGGCATCTGTTTCTTTGAAATCTGAAGCATCTTGGCTTGCTTTACTGTGTAAAAGCATTGAATGCAAATGTTTAACTATGTGGATTTTTGTCCTTTTGATGAGAAAAAAAGAGAAAGGAACTATGATAGCAGCAACCCAATTGAATAATGCCACCAATAAAACTTTTTAAAAATTCATTTGTGGGATATGGGCATCGCTGGCTGGCCAGTGTTTATTGTCTGTCCCTAGCTGCCATTGAAGAAACTTTGTAGCAATTGGTACAACTGAATGAAATAGCCTAGTAAGCCAGAGGGCAATTGAGAGTCTCAGTGTGTGGGCCTGGAGTCACATGTCAGCCAGACCAAGTGAGGATGGCAGATTTCCTTCCGAGTGACATTAGTGAACCAGATGGGTTTTCCTGACAATCGATATGGTTGGTTTCATGGTAGATTCTTAATTCCAGACTTATTTTTTATTGAATCCAAATTCCATCATCTGCTGTGGCAGGATTCAAACCGTGGTCCCCAAAACATTAACAGAGTTTCTGGACGAATAGTCTAGCAAAAATACCACTAGGCCAATGCCTTGCCACAACAATCCACTCAATCTCATTGCAGGAAATGCTCCCATCACACTAAATAACTAAAGTGCGTGCCATCACATAAAAGGCAGTCTTAGCAAAATGCTAGCTGAAAGATGTCTTCCCTCCTCTTTGCAATCATCACATCACAGCCCTCTACCCCTCTGGTGAAAGATCATTGTCCTGAAAGATTAATTCTGCATCCTTCGCCACAAATGCTACCTAATCGGCGTACTTTCAGGATCCCAGATTCAATGGTTTGCCTTCCTCACACATAATAAGAAGAATAAAACAATGGCTTTTAAATTAATCAGACCGTGCTCCATCTACCTTAGTTTTTCTCCTTCAGCTGTATGCGTTGTGTCATATTAACTTTAAGATACAAACAGAATCAAAACATGCATTACTTACAGCAACATTGGAGATTAAACAATAATAAACCTACCAATTAACACATGCTATTCTTGAAGTTCAGTCAGCAATTGTCTAATTGTTTCAATTTTGGTCAATTAGCAAAGATCCAATAACAAAGAGAATTAATTTCATTTTTTTTGCTGATAACTTTTCTAAAATCGACTTTACATTTCAAAAGGCATTACCATTGCTGACTCACGCACTATTCACATCCTGGGCAGTTACCATTGATCAGAAACTGAACTGGACCAAACCATATAAATACTGTGGCTAAAAAAAGCAGGTCAGAAGTTAGGAATTCTGCAGTAAATAACTCACCTCCTATTTCCCCCATCCCTGCCCACTATGTATAGGGCACAAGTCAAGAGTATGATAGAATACTCTCCACTTTCTTGAATAGTGGCAGTTGAAACGACATTCAAGAAGCTCAACACTATCTGAAACAAAGCTTTCTGCTTAACTGGCACCCTCTCCACCACCTTGCGTACCGAAGCACAACAGCAGCAGTGTGTACCATCAAAGGATGCTCTTCAGCCACTCACAAAGGATGCTCCAATAGCACCTTTCAAACCCATGACCTCTATCACCTAGAAGGTCAATAGCAGATATATGGGAACACAAGGACCTGCAAGATCCCCCACCAACAAACACAATCTGGACTTAGATCTAGAATCACCATTCCTTCACTGTCACTAGGTCAAAATTCTATAACTTTTTCTCTAGCATCATGCAGCTACATGACATGGATTACAGTGACTTATATAGGCAGGTCACACCCAACTGTTAAGTATATATCACCTATCGAGGGTGATACACACTGGCTTAGCCAGTTACACCCACATTCCATGAATGAATAAAAGTTATTTTAAAAATACCTTGCTCAATGGCAAAACTCAAGCCTGGGGGTTCCAAGAGCAGTAGGTCAGAGAAAGACAACAGCATCTTAAGGTATGGCTCGACTGGAAGCTCGCTGATAGAGAAGAAAGCAGCACTTAAAAGGTGACTCAAGTAGCAAGTCAACGTTTAGGAGAACTAAATTTTTAAAAGGAGCAGTAGTAGCAGAGATCTAAGCAGTCACAAGCAGAAATGCAATTATCTCTTTCACAGAACTACGTCCAGAACATTTTTCCTCCTTACCTGTTTCACTTGAATGCCACTGTCCAATGCATACTGAATGAGTCCAATGGCAGCATCATGAGACAATGCATTCAGGTTATATTTAGTTCTGATGAGGACAAGAAATAATAAAACATGGTCAGTATTTGATGGCTTCAAACCTTTAGTTCACTATGTGGAAGAATTTTGCCTTTTTTTAAACTACCAGCAGGGAAAACTGTCCCCATTGTATCAATCTTGCAACAGCAAGATTGCAAGCAATGCTACAAATAGCAAATCTTTAAAATCATAAAATGGCATTGCGCAATCTGTGGGATTGCCCTTGATGGATCCCCTTTGAAACTTTTCATGTTCTTGAACCCTTTTGAAGAGCTGTTGGGTGCTGAGTGACTCTTTCATTAAAGTAGTAGAGCCTCAAATGACACAAGGTGTTTGTGCTGGAGTGTTAAAGTGCGTTCTCCTTTTCTTTGGATTGCAAACTAAATAAAACACAATTTAATTTTGTCTCCACTGTTTTGCAGCTGATATTGACACAAAGAATTGTATTCACAAGAATGACATATAGATTTCCACAGCATCGATTATAATAAGGTTTATGAAAAGATCTGCACATAGCTAAAATGTATTATGCCAAGTAGGCCATGAAATCACACCCACTGATGCCTATACAGCGACTGCTGTCAACCTGTGGAAAGCTGTTAAAACACTACAGAGGGGACAACAGGATCAGAAAATTAGAAGGTGTACGCACTCCAGAATCTAGCATTTTACCAATCTAAATTGAAATGCCTACTATGCAGTTCGGATAAGCTTGGATCTTCTCCAGCTGATCTGAAACCAACAAGAAATGTTTCTGTGCTTGATGCCAGACACCAACTGCAGTATGACTGCAACCAATACAAGCCAGCATTTTAAGCTGAGCAAGCAGAGCTAGGGTTCCAAACTTGCCAGCTTTCCTCTAACCTTAAGATGTCACCAATAGCTGATAGGCCCGCAAACAGAATGTAGCACTCCTTAATCGGAGATCAGAAATAAGTGAAATTGTTGGGCTGTCCACTTGCACTATTCCAAAAACTGTAGTAGAACATCATAAGAACATAAGGGCTACGAGCAGGAGTAGGCCATCTGGCCCCTTGAGCCTGCCCCACCATTTAATAAGATCATGGCTGATCTTTGAGACTCAGCTCCACTTACCCGCCCACTCACCATAACCCTTAATTCCTTTACTGTACAAAAATTTATCTAGCCTTGCCTTAAAAACATTCAGTGAGGTAGCTTCAACCACTTCCCTGGGCAGGGAATTCCACAGATTCACAACCCTTTGGGTGAAGAAGTTCCTCCTGACCTCAGTCCTACATCTGCTTCCCTTTATTTTGAGGCGATGCCCTCTAGTCCTAGTTTCACCTGCTGGCGGAAACAACCTCCCTGCCTGCACTTTATCTATTCCCTTCATAATCCTATATGTTTCTATAAGATCTCCCCTCATTCTTCTGAATTCCAATGAGTATAATCCCAGTCTACTCAGTGTCTCCTCATGATCCAACCCTCTCGACTCTGGAACCAACCGAGTGAATCTCCTCTGCACCCCCTCCAGTGCTAGTATATCTCTTCTCAAGTAAGGAGACCAAAACTGCACACAGAACTCCAGGTGTGGCCTCACCAGGACCCTATACAGCTGCAACATAGCCTCCCTGTTTTTAAACTCCATCCCTCGAGCAACGGCAGACTAAATTCCATTTGTCTTTTTAATCACCTGCTATCCCACCTTCAGCGGTAGCAGCATAGGTATCAACATGCTTTAAGCTGTCAATGATTTGAAGCAAGATTTCCAAATTTAGACAATCATTTTACTAGTTTTACACTTGGCATGAAGCTTCTGTGTGGCAATGAGGATTCAAGATTACACAATAATAATTGACATCTGGTAAGAGGATGGAAAGGAAAAGGGGAAGGATAATTAAATGGTCATTAATAGGCCATTAAAATTCAGCTAAAACAATTCTGAGAAGACAGACAAGCCTAATGGCAGAACTTCCACAAGGTTAAAAATATTAAAGTTGAGCACTAATATTGAAATTAAGACAAAATCTCAATTAATCATAAGGGAACATTTCATTTATAAAGGTAGTATAGAAGAGAGGGTATTCAACATCTATTGTATCAAGTTCTGCCAAGTCTAACTTCTCCACAAAGAAAAGTGGAATTATCAGCCCTTTGCAACATCTGTATGTGGTCAGTTATCTTCATCTTATTCCAGCCGTAATGTGCCTCAAAGCATCCACTCCATTACGTTAATATGCTGCACAGTACCTTTGCTGCATTGAAGTTGAGATTATGTTGGGCGAAAGGATCTCCAAGGCCCAGCCAATACAATCATTTGCTTCATCTAGTTTAGTAAACAGTTTCTCTCTCTCTTTCTCTGTCAGTGTCTTGGAGTCTGGAAGACAGAACAAATTTGATTTGATAGGACATGGTATGTTATTGTCGCGCACTGAGCTATAGCGTAGTGTTGTTTTACACTCGATACAGGCAGATCGTACCATACAAAGTGCATCAGGGAGCAGTACAGAGTGTAGAATACACAGTGTTTCAGCCACAGAGAAGCTGCAGAGAAATGATTAACATGAACATGAACATCTGAGAGCTCAGTTCAAAAGTCTGATAATAGTGGGGAACCAGCTGTTATTGAATACATGTACAAACAGATTCAAACTTTTATATCTTCTGTCTGAAACTGGAGAAATTGGAGGAGAGTATAACCAGGGTGGGAGGGGTCTTCTTTCTGAGGCAGCGGGAAGTAAGTGAAAAAAAGCAGAAAGGGAAATGAAATCAACAACCAAGATCTGCATCCAGCCGAGCAGCTGGAATATACCGTTCATCAGGCAGGGGCAACAAGAACAAATGAAGACAAAAATAACATAGCCTGGCGGCACAGTAGACCACCAACATATTTAGGCATTTGGAAACCAAAGGACGTCCTTTCAATTCCCACAAAGTGATTTTCTGATGAAGGGTCTAGGCCCGAAATGTCAAGCTTTCCTGCTCCTATGATGCTGCTTGGCCTGCTGTGTTCATCCAGCTCCACACCTTGTTATCTCGGATTCTCCAGCATCTGCAGTACCTATTATCTCTGCTGTTGATTGGGTCACTTCCGGAGGCAAGGCCCAGAGGGTAAAAGTGAAACCAAGCAGCATAAAAGATAAGCAAGGATTAAACAGAAAGTGGCAAGGTGGCCCCTGGCCACAACTGTAAAAACTTACAGATTGCAAGAGGAATGGAAAAGCAAGGTCCTGAGTCAAAACAAAACAGAATAAGCAGCTGTATGGCAAGTCTTGATTTCAACTCTGAGTCAAGTGAATGCACCCTAGAAATCACAGAATCCCTAGCAAGGAAGCAAGTAATTTGGCTCATTGAGTCCACGCTGACCTTTGAAGAGCATCGCTGTAATCATGGCTAATCCCCCTAATCTGCACACTTTTAGGCTATGGGAGAAAACCAGAGCACCTGGAGGAAACTCACGCAGACACAGGAAAAACGTGCAAACTGCACACAGACAGTTGCCCAAGGGTGGAATCGAATCAGGGTTCCGGGGCTGAGGCAGCAGTGCTAATCGCTGAGCTGCCATGACACCATAGGAGGCTCAACATCTTAAAAAATGGTTCCCTTCATCTCAGCAAGTTGCAATTGATTTTGAAAAATGAATTTTGGGAACATTAAAAAATAAATCCCCATGTGACAAAAACAAAAACAAAAACAGAAATTGCTGCAAAAACTCAGCAGGTCTGGCAGCAGGTCTCAATGGAGAGAAAACTGAATTCACGTTTCAGGCCAGTGACCCTTCTTCAGAAGATGTTCAATTTCTGCCACATTCCCAATCTAAACCACACCGAGCACAGAACTAGCAAGGTTACGGCATTGTCCTGGAGCTGGGAAGGAAAGTTGGAAATCACAAAACCTGTACCTCCTGCTAATTTGATTTAGGTGGTTTTTAAGGAACTGCCACACACCACTTCTTGGTTTCAAATAAAGCATGAAAGGTTACAAAGACCTGGAGACCAGGATAACTTAAAGAAGAAAATTTAAACTCAAAACAATTAGTGACGCTTACATTTTAATATCCCTGGTTTATACTGAATATTGTGCAACAAGATACAACTTTGCAGCGCCATTTCTCTGAAGCTTTTGTGAATAGCAATTAGTCACCAATATCAAATACACAACAGAGACTTTAGATTAATTCTAGCCATTGCTAGGACTTTGTTGAATAATCAGAAACACTTAAAATGTTGCAGCATCCTGGAGCCAGGGGTGAGCAAAGTCTGCAGCATTGATACCGTGATAAAGAGCTAAGCTTACATGGAATACTTGCTTGTTTGACATTTCAATATTTGGGTTTTGGCAGCATTTAACAATTTCATTGTATTATCAGAAACATTTTGATTTTTTAAGTTGAAAAAAAAATTTTGACTTCCATACCTGCAACCTTGAGCTCCTCAAGTTGCTGTTGCTTAGAAAGCGGGCAATAACAGATTCCATACACCATTGGCCCTGAGAGGACAGTATAACAATACATTAGGCACAACAGTCCTGAACAGTGAACACAGACGAAGAAGTCAGTGAGTCAACTGACAGGACATACAAACCTATATGACACAGATTCAAATGACAATAGTCATCTGGGAGAGGACAGATGTGAACGCCGGTTCACAATTTAAGGTTTTAAAAAAAAAGTCAAAACTGGTCACTGCTGTTTTAAAAATCACACTCAATAGAACTTTTTTTAGTAAAGATGTCCAAACCTCTTAAATCTGTCTGGCATACAATGTCACCTGGGTAAGGAGCTTGCAATAAGCCTTTACTTATTGGATTCCCGATCATCAAAGTACAGCACAGTAAATGCCCACTGTTGCTGGAAGACAGCAACCATTTTTTAAAAAGCTGCTTGGTCTGGTTCTAGAAGACTAGTTTCTATTTTGACTCAGTTCAACTCAGAAAGTGCCCTGCAATCTGGTGTCCCAGCTGCATTTTTATTATAAATCACCAACTGCAATTACCATTAACTTATTCAACATCCTGTGGATTTCCACATATTTCAATCAAACTGAAACAGAATTGCAGACGTGGAGCTTCTACCAAATAATGGTTTTGGATGGACCAAGGTGACATTCTCTTTTCAAGTAACTTTCTCCTGTTTGTAAAATTAGCTTTCCCCTATGCTAAAAATTACAGAAGGAGATCCCACCTATTACCGGGCCTTTGTTGTACTGCTTGGTAAACAACTGTGGGGTACTGGTTTTCCTTTCCTACTATAAAATGCAGCAAGTCATTTGCCTTCTTGTACCTTAGTCAGTTCTTAAAAATTGCTCTGTAATTAATTCCACTCCCTTGTTATTTTCCCATAATCCAGAAAATGTTGCTTTTCCAACTATCAATCCAACACCCATTTGAAAGTTACTACAGAATCTGCTTCCACCACCTAGTCAGCACATCCCCGATCATAACAACCTGCTGCATGAAAACATTTCTCATCTTCTCTTTAGTTCATTTGTCAATTACCTTAAACATATCATCTGGTTACCAACAGGCTTGCCAGGGGGACAATAGTTTCTCCTAGTTTAATTAACCTAGATTTTACACAAGACACTTGTTCAGATTTTGAAACTAGCCCTGCTGCATTTAAAATAAATTGGTGTTATTTTGACATGTGGACTAACCAATGAAAGGCTTTGGAGGTGCTGTCCAACAGTGACAGAGCAAGCTCAGCAGCTCAGTGACACTTCTCTACAACTAGATAAGTTTTTGAAATTTAAGGTGCGACTACATTTTTCTTCTATAAACAAAACGTACAAGGCCCAAAAATAGAAATAGCTGGAGAAGCTCAGCAAGTCTGGTAGCATTTGTGGAGAGAAATCAGAGTTAACATTTCGGGTTGAGTTTCTCTCTCTCAGATGCTGCCAGACTTGCTGAGCTTCTCCAGCTATTTCTGTTTTGTTTCCGATTCACAGCATCCACGGTTCTTTTGGTTTTTATGTACTATGTCCTTAGACTTTCCCTCCCATTAACACATCAACAAGGAAAAGATTGTCAAATATTTTCAGTGCATACCTGCACCACTGGTCCAGAGCAGGGTAGTGAAAAAAAGCTGAATATCATTAGCTTGAGCATTATCAGTAGTTTTATTCCACCGCCTAACTCAGTAAATGCACCAAGCAGTCAATGACTTTAGAACAATCTTAAAACAAAATAAAACAGTGCAATTGTTCAAAGAGAGCAAGAAGTTGTTGCTAATTACTGTTAATCTCTTGTCTATTCTTTTCTATCTGGCAGTACAAAGTAACAGGCAAACATTTCCACTTCAACAGCAAAGCCCCAAAGTGGAACAGTGTTTTCAATATTGTTAGCAACTAACAAAAGAGAATTTTCTGACAGATTTATTGGCTCAAGAAGTCAGTTGATCTTGCACCATGAATTGTGCTAATATTAAATTAGTTGCCTTTTTTTGCCAGAAGCTGTTAAATTTGAAGTGGACCATACATTTCGAATACTACATTTACTAAACAAACTGAATGTTTGACTCAAGCTCCTGTTTCAGTCAATTTGATTTATTTCTCCAGGATCTTGAGGTGATGTCCATAAATATATAGTACAAGTTTTGCAGCAGTGCAAGTAGGAGTACAGCTGCCTTACAGAGAGATATCATGATCAAAGACTTAGGCACCTGAAGCCATTTACTCAAAGTCACGACCCCCTACCCTTCCGTTATTCATTCAGAACTGATTACCTCCCCCTCCACATTTGCCCAGCCTTACCTACTCTTTCCCCACCCCTACAGCCACACTCAAATTGATTCTCCCCCTCTGTTCCTTTGGGCTTTCCCCAGGCCTCCATTATTTACCCAGCACTAGCCCCACCCTCTCCACCATTTGCCTATTCCTGGCCTCTTATGCCAGACCTACACGCACTTACCCAATCACTTAGCCCTAGCCCCTCCCCCTCACTTAGGCCTTCCCCCAGTTATTCAACCAGGCCTTCCTCCTCTCCTATACCACCACTCACTCAGCCCTTCCCCTTAACTATTGACCAACCCCAGACCCCTGCCATTAACAGCTGTACCACTACCCTATTCACCCAGTCCCAACCCCTCCCCAATTCCCCTTAGTCCTTGCCACCCTCCCCATCCTCCATACCTACCCACATTAGTCCCTCCCCACACACCCAGATCTCCCCCAAATTCCTTGTCCCTCTGCTTTCCCCTCCCCTTCTCAGACTCCCCCAATCCAACCATTACTTACTTTCCCACCCCTCCCTGACTCAAATTCAGGCTTCTTCCCACTTCCCTCCACCATAGATCCGCAGCACACCATCCCCACCAGACCTACTCCCCAACCCCCATTTCCTAGACCTGCCCCCACAAGCCAACCCCGCGACCCACCCACTAGACCCGCCCCCACACACCCCAGCCCCACCCCACACAAGCCCCACCCTCACTCAAGACCCTGGACAGGATACTGTGCCACTTCTCCATTCTTCTGCCCTTCCTCCACACCATCCTCGCCCCTCCCCAAACCCTTCCCCTATCCAATAGCCCGCCTCTCCACCCCCTCAACTCACCCAGCACCGGTCCCCTTCCCGCTTCATCGATGCCCAGGCAGCAATCTTCAGTCCGACAGGTAGCGGGCACTTTTGATACCAGCCGGTAACTGTTACTGCTATCCTCCTGAAACTCGCTTAGGTCCATTGCAAAATTATAAAAGCGTACAAAAACAATTATAATAACAATCGCCAATCTTGAGTAGAACAATGGCTGAGCTTTTAAATATCTCGAGAACAACCGCCAAACTAATCTCTCCCGCGCTCAGCGGCAACCTGCCCTTTGACCTCTGATCCCATCCTGGAGGCCGCATCGCTCAATTTTGTTTTTATTTTAAAAATCATGCTGTTGAAAGTTACAACAAGTTGAACACTGAGCATTTACAGAAAGTTTTATTTTTACAAATTTAAGTTTGGATTTAGTTTGGTGCTCCGCCCGTCATTAACTGGGTCCCTTGGTGCGCATGTGCAGGTGTGCGCAAACCGCTTCCCCCACCCGGGAGTTGTAGTTTTAAAGACTCAACCAAATTTCGTGTTAAATAGTGAATAAAAACGGAAAGAACTGCGGATGCTGTAAATCAGGAACAAAAGCAGACGTTGCTGGCGAAGCTCAGCAGGTCTGAAGGAAAAAAAATCAGAGTTAATGTTTCGGGTCCGGTGACCCTTCCTCTTAACTGATGGTAGATGGGAAAACATCGGTTTATATGCAGAGAACAGGGAGGGCCATGGAGTAAAAAATAGGATAAAGGACAGAGCTCGAAAAGAGAGAATAGTTGGACAGACAAAGGAGTTGATAACGATCTGGTTGGAGGGTGAATGGTTGTTAATGGGGACTGTCAGTGACTAACAATAGGTAGTGTGTAATGGCAGGCTGTGTGATAACAAGACCTGGTGTGTGGGGTGGGGGGCTGGGACATGGGAGAGTTTAGGCCCTAAAATGTTTGAATTCAAATTGAGTCCAGAGAACTGCAGGGTCCCCAAGCGGAAAATGAGGTGTTATTCTCCCAGCTTGTGCTGAGCTTTGCTGGAGCACTGCAGCAAGCCTGAGACAGAGATAGCAAGAACTGCAGATGCTGGAGTCAGAGACAACACAGTGCGGAGCTGGAGGAACACAGCAGGCCAGGCAGCATCAGAGGAGCAGGAAAGTTGCCCTTTTGGCTGGGGACCCTTCTTCAGAAAGCATTTGACCCGAAATGTCAACTTTCCTGCTTCTCTGATGCTGCCTGCCTGGCCTTCTGTGTTCCTCCAGCTCCACACTGTTTTATATCTGAGACAGAGATGTCAGCCAGGGAACAGGGTGGTGTGTTAGAGTGGCAGGCAACTGGAAGCACGGGGTCATTTTTGCGAGCAGAATGTAAATGTTCTGTGAAGCAATCACCCAGTCTACACTTCATTTTGTGTTGCCTTTGTGTTAAATATTGAAATTGGAAATAGCCCTCCAACAATAAAAGAGTTTACGGGGCTGACATAATAATACATTCAACATAGTATTGTGTTATATATATTTATATGATATTAAGTGATGCTTTTTCATATCCAGGATTTGCCCTTCATCTCATTTTAAGATTACCAGTTTAGCATATCACTCAATGATTTCTCTGAACTTCAAATGTTCTTATGAATTATTCCACCTGAAATATTAGCCCAGATTCCCCTTTCAAATGCTGATGAGCCCGCTCTGCATTTCCGTTTCATTTCAGATTTTCAGCATATTGCTTTATTTTTATCTGCAATAAAATCAACTACCTCACAGTTACCATGGGAGCAACGTGTCGGCCTATTCAGATGGATGTTGACTGAAGTGTCTTTATGCTGTTCAAAGAGCAGGAAGTGAGGCTCCCAGTGACTCAGCCAACATTTTCCTTAAGCTGTATACCAACAAAATGCTGATTAACTGTTCATGCATTTGCTTTTTGTATTTCAGACTCGGCTATTCCAATGCTCTAGATGGTCAGCCATTTTCTACCATCCATAAATTTAAGTTTCTCTGCTGCCCATATCCTAACTAATATGATGTTACATTCAATTGCTGGTTTTTACTGCCATCCAGTCTGCAAACTACTTGTTACTAAAAATGTTCATAATCACGCTCACCTCCCATCTCATTTCTTTGGATCTCTGCAACTGATTTAGACCTAATACCACTCCCTTACCCCACAATCCATCTATGCCTTTCACTCTTTTCCATCAACTGTTGATTCCTCAAACCCCACGCAATGGAATTCCACCCCCCCCCCCCAACTCTCTGTGTCCTCACCTCTTCTTCTTTAAGACAACCCTTAAAGCCTAGCTTTTGATCATGTAGTGCAATACTTTGCTGATGAGGCTTGGTATCCATGATAACAAGGTGTGGAGCTGGATGAACACAGCAGGCCAAGCAGCATCATAGGAGCAGGAAAGCTTGACGTTTCGGGCCTGGACCCTTCATCAGAAAATCTATGTTTTGTCCGATTGCCCACATGTGAAACACTTTGAGATATTTTAAACATAATGCACCAAATGGATTCAAGATTTTGTAGGATATTACCAAGACAAAATAGCTGCCTAACTAATCGCATTATGTCAAAAATAATTGTGTAAAGAGTTTTGAAATAATACAAAGTGGCAAAACACCCTACTCTGCTGCCTCTTATTTTCTACCTTTGAAACTGCATCAAAAGGTTTTTTTTTTAATTCATTCACGGGATGTAGGCATAGCTGGCCAGGCCAATGTTTATTGCCCTTCCCTATTTGTCCAGGGAAGATGGTGTTAAGTTGCCAGCAAACTGCTGCAGTTCAAAGTGTGCAGATCCACCCACAATGCTGTTAGAGGGGAGTTCTAGGATTTTTGACCCAGCAACAGTGAAGGAAAGGCGATATAGCTCCAAATGAACCCTCTAACCTTATTTAACAAAGCAAACAGGATTTTTCATTTTCTTTCCAACAATGTCATACTGGTGATGAGAAAATACATAGCTTGTACTTCTTTAGAAATTAGAGGTCATATAGTGCCATCAACTGGGGATCAAGCAACAAAACTTACTTTAACAAAATCTTTTGAGTATTTCCTAATGTTGCCCTCCAACTCAGAATACAACGATGGTTAAAATCAAGAACAAACATTTTTTCCTTGTGTGTAACATGGACATGGAAAAGAAGGCATCAGCACATAATTGAGTATCAACCTGAAAATGCTTCCAACACACACAAATGACCGGCTGGAAGAATGGGAGAGATTCTTGGTTAGCTGTGTAATGGAAAGAACCTTGAAGCTTCTACCATCTCTACCTAACCTTTCTATTGACGTAAGATGCTTAAAAGCTAAAGAAAAATACCATGAGTAGAATTCCCAATTCCAGGGATTGGATCCTCCAGCACTACCTCTGCATCCCAGTGGTAGATACAAATGCCTTTGAGACAGAATATCAAGAGCTCAAAATGCACTCCAGATTTGAGCTCATAATCCAGATTGCCATTCCACTGCGGTACTGAGGGAGTGCTTTGGTGTTGTAGGTGACAATTTTCAGATGAAATGTTAAACCGATTAAGGGTCCATCTGTCTTATCATCAGGTCGTAAAAGATCACATGGCATCAAGTTGAAGAAGACCGGGGCATTCTCCCATTGTTATCCCTCAATTAACGTCAGGTCATTATTCAGAAACACAAAGTTGCTGGGAAAGCTCAGCGGGTCTGGCAGCATCTGTGGAGGAGAAAACAGAGTTAATGTTTCGGGTCTGGTGATCCTTCCTCTGTTCTTTCCATTACACAGCTCACCGAGAATCTCTCCCATTCTTCCAGCCTGTCATTTCTGTGTGTTGGAAGGATTTTCAGGTTGATACTCAACATATCAGGTCTGACAGCAATCTGTTCTTCAGTCCAAAGAAGAGTCATATTGGACTCCAAATGTTAGAACTGTTTCCATCCCCACATATTCTGCCAGAACTCTTGAGTTTCTCCAACAGTTTTTGCTTTTGTTTAAGATTTCCACCATCTGTAGTATTTTGATTTTATTTGATAATAAACCTGTTTGGCCACATCATGAATGCTTTTCTTGGCTATCATGTCCTGTGTTATGACTCATACACTTCTGACTCAGAGGCAGGGACAATATCCACTGTGCGCATGATACCTGCTTCTTATGACAAATAACTGTGCACAAATTGACTGACCTGCTTCCCTGCATTACAACAATGATTGCACATCGAAAAGTGTGACTGTAAATTTCTTTGGGATTGTGAAAGGTCACATGTAAGATTAAGCTATTTCCTTAAAAAGTAATTATAAATAAAACTACGGCCTCGGTTTGTAGATAGACCTTATTCTAACCCATACGGGCCCAATTCTTCAAGACTGTACTTCCTCTTTAAGTTAGTATTCCCTAACAATGCAAGCATACTTCTTTACAACAAGAAACGTGTTAGCAGCTGTTGTTTCTCAAGTGTTTGCCACAATTCAGCAAGTATTCTGCTCATTGTCCCCATGTAACCACAGCTAGCACTATCTCTTTCACCAAAGCCAACATCAAAATAGAAGAACGGTATATTCCGTTGGAATATTCTGAAGAAGGGTCCCAACCCAAAATGTCAACTTTCTTGATCCCCTGATGCTGCCTGGCCTGCTGCGTTCCTCCAGCTCCATACTGTGTTGTCTCAGTATATTCCTTTCGTTGTTCATAATAGGCAGAGTCCACACCATGCTCAACCAGTCCATGCTTGCACAACCCAAAAAACTGTATACTGTTAGATGTGCATGCACAACTGGACAACGCTTGCTGATTAACTCCACATGTTCTCATACTTACATGAACAATCAATATAAAATAGCCAGCCAAGTTTGTAAGATGGCTCACTTAACTTTGCTCGAAGCAACAGCAGTATTTGCATACAGGCCCACTCTCTACACACTAAAGAAATACGGTCAAGCTTTTTACCTTTTTTGAATTTCCCAGGAGCTTGAGGAAACTATAGTTCCTGTTTCTCTCTCCACGCCAACATCAATCAGAATTGACTTGTCAACCAATCAGAATCCTTTTCTCCTGGAGTATAAATTGTTAATGATCATTTGAAATTGAGCATTCTTGCCTTTGTCCTGATGGGGGCAACGCACAAAGCTTCAACAACAGAGTCTTTCTGTTCAGCAAGATGTAAAACCGCAGAAATTTCAACTGATGCAATAACCCCAGGCCAGACTGAAATCCCAATTTACCTTCCCTTCTGCAATTTGGTCTGCTGCCTGGATGGGACAAGTATACTACCTCAGTAGGATTGCATGGGTGCAGAGTTGGGAAACTGTCATATTCCTGTGTACAATCCATCATTCACACCTGCCTTGTACGAATGTGAATAGCGCTCCAAGCCAAGGGCTGTCAGAGCCATCTGTCTCACACTGTTAACCTTTAGAAAGCTGATTGCCTTTTGTGGCTTTCAGTGTTTAAATTGCATCTTTAGATTTGCTTTTACATTTTCAAAAAAATTACATTTTTATATCGTGGCATATTGCATCCCTCCATAATATCTCACAACACTTTAATTGTTTCAAAGTTTGGGCATCGTTATATTGGTTTTATTTCACATGCAATAAAGAATGTTGGCCAGGAGACTGGAGAATTCTTTGCTCAGCTCTGCCCTGAATTGCAGTGTGAGGTCTTTATGTTTTGCAGCCATGTGTATCACACAGTGTGCCAGTATCATTCTACTGGGGAAAGACAGGGGAAAAAAAAATCAGCTAGATGCCCTACTCCCAGTCAGCTCCAGCATAACAAGCTCAAGAGGCAGAATGACTCGTTTTCGAATTATGTCTCAGGTTTTACAAGCTGTGCACTCTCATCTCATCCATATCCTGACTTCACTGTGTGAAGTCTCACCACTAATTAAAGAGTAAAACATTTTACCTTCTCCTTCTACAAGTTTAATACCAGTATTTTAGTCAATGTCAAATATGAAAGACAAAAGATACACTTAAATCAGGCAATGGCAATTCACAGTTTCAGGATGGAGGACCATAGAAAACTTTTAGCACACGAGGGCATTCAGCCCATTATATTTGTGCTGACTCTCCACAAATGCAACTCAGTTACTCCCACTCCCTTATCCTTTCTGCATGGCCATACAATTTCTTTTTCTTTTCGGTACTTATCCGGTTTCCATTTGAAATCCAGGAGTGAATCTGCCTCCATCACACACCAAGACGTAGCATTCCAGATCTTACCCATTGTCCCACAGTAGTGATTGGAACGAGGGCCAGGTGATCTTATTAGCTATGAGTTCCCTGATTGGGGCTGTTAACCCTGGGCCAATCAGGGAGCCCTGGCTAACAGATATAAACAGGAGATAGTGAGAACCGATGCTGGAGTCAGAGACAACACAGTGTGGAGCTGGAGGAACACTGCAGGCCAGGCAGCATCAGAGGAGCAGGAAAGTTGACGTTTCGGGTCAGGACCCTTCTTCAGAAATGGGGGAGGGGGAAGGGAGCTGGGAAATAAGTAGAGAGAGGAGGGGAGGGGCTGGGGAAGGTAGGTGGGATGGTGACAGGTGAGTGCAGGTAGGCAGTGATGGGGATTGGTCAGTGAGATGGGACAGATTGGGGTCCTTTCATGACACAGTGGTAGTGTCCCTGCCCTGGACCATGGAGGCCTGGGTTCAAGTCCCACCTGATTCACTGGTGTGTAATAATGTCTCTGAACAGGTTGTTTAGAAAGAGATAGTAGGAACTGCAGATGCTGGAGAATCTGAGATAACAAGGTGTAGAGCTGGATGAACACAGCAGGCCATGCAGCATCATAGGAGCAGG
>JAHRHZ010000086.1:11604228-11623005 GCA_024137785.1 Ginglymostoma cirratum | reverse complement strand
TCTGCCTGCCCCTTGGTCCATATCCCTCCATTCCTTGCATATTCATGCGCTTGTTCTGAAAGTCCCTTAAACGCTCCTATCATACCTGCCTTCACTATCACTCATGGCAGCATGTTTCAGACATCTACCACTCTCTGTGTAAAAAAACTTGCCTCTCACATCTCCTTTGAACTTTCTCCCTCTCACCTTAAATGCATGCTCCCTAGGATTAGACATTTTCACTCTGGGGGACAAACGATTCTGACCATCAAGCCTATCTATGCATCTTATAATCTTATAGACTTCTATCAAGGCTTCCCTCAGCCTCAGCTGCTCCAGAAAAAACACCCTGAGATTTTCTAGTCTCTCCTTATAGCTCATACCGTCGAATCAAGGCAGCATCCTGGTAAACCTCTTCTGCATCCTCTCCAAAATCTCCATATCCTTCCTGTAATGCAGCGACCAGAATTAAATGCAATACTCTTAAGTGTGACCTCACCAAAGTCTTGTAAAGTTACAACATGACATTCTGATTCTTGTACTCAATTCCCCAACCGATACAGGCCAGTATGGCATACACCACGGCAGTATCCTTCCCTAAAGGACATTAGGGAACCAGATAGGTTTTTCCTGACTATCAATAATGGATTTGTGGTCATCAGTAGATTCTTAATTCCAGATAATTTACTGAATTCAAATTCCACCATCTGCTATGGCAGGATTCGAACCTGGATCCCCGGAATTTTATCCGGGTCTCTGGATTAACAGTCCAGCAATAATACCACTAGGACATCACCCCCCCAGCAGTATCCCCCCGTTTGAGTCAAGACCATTCTGGCATTCCAGCCTCACTGTAGCAGTCAGAGTGCCTGCTTTTTTTATTCATCTTGTGGGACGTGGGCGTCGTTGTCTGGGCCAGCATTTATTGTCTGTCCCTAGTTGCACTTGAGAAGGTAGGGGAGAGCTGCCTTCTTGATCCGCTGCAGTCCACCTGCTGTGTGTTGACCCACATTGCCCTTAGGAAGGGAATTTCTGGATTTTGACCCAGCAACAGTGAAGGAATGGCAATATATTTCCAAGTCAGGATGGTGAGTGGCGTGGAGGGGAACTTGCAGGCTGTGGTGTATTGATGTATCTGCTGCCCTTGTCCTTCTAGATGGAAGTGGTTGTGGGTTTGGAAGGTGCTGTCTGAGGATCTTTGGTGAATTGCTGCAGTGCATCTTGTAAATAGTACACATTGCTGTTACTGAGCGTTGGCGGTGGAGGGAGTGGAGGCTTGTGGATGCGGTGCCAATCAAATGGTCTGCTTTGTCCTAGATGGTGGCAAGCTTCTTGTGAGATCTTCCCAGATTAAGGTCTTCCTCAATTAAGACATTACCCTTCAGGCCCAGCAACTAAGGGTGGCAGATGTGACAGCCTGAGGCCTGCAAACATCCTGATTGAGCCTGCAGCTTCAGAAAAGCAGCAGCCCCATTCTCCAAGGCTGATGTAAGCTGTCAGTTCTTGGAGGGGGTTGACGGCAGGGGGCAATAAGAGGTTGCCACTGTCTTGGGGTGTCTTCCGAAGAAGCCTCTGCTTCACTTAAATGAACAGCGGCCACAGCTCCGAGGTGGAGGGGAAGCTCTCTCTCAGTGGCAGTGATTGGCTCATGGATGTTGAGGAAGTTGGAGGAGGCCTCATGAGCTGCCAAGACCCCTTCAGATACCTACCAGGCTTTGTACCGGAGTTGGTGCAGGTGTTCCTATCCACATGTGGCACCCTGTATTAATCAATAAGTGCGCAGTGAGATATGCTGATGAGCCAAAAAGTGGTGCCATGCAGCCAGCCTGTATATGTGTTTATTTGCCTGTGAAAGGAATGCATGGACTCATTAACCCAACTCATACTGCTCATAAATTACCCACCTCCCCCGCCCCCGAGCCCCATGAAGCTAGACCTCACCACCCCTCACTTCTCCCCATCCCTAAGTCTGGGACAACATTACATACCTGCTGCATTATTTTGTTCTATTTTGAATGCCTGCACCCAAACTGCTGCCAAAACAGAGTCATAATTACTGCTCCTAGAGTTCGAGAAAATCAGCTTCAACACTGAAAATACCTCAAAAAATAAGCAGGTCTTACAGCAATAACTTTTTTCCAGTCCTCCATCTTGGATTACCCAGGATCCTTTAAGCCATCAATTCCTGCTGGAGACTGTGGAGACTGGATGGTTAAGTCAACCAGATGCTAGCCTTCCACTCTTTTCTGATCCTGGATTCAGGGTCAGTGCAGGCTCTGGCCTGGGAGGTGTATGTACCCTAGATGAGTGAGTGAGAGAGTCTCACAATCCCATTCTTAGTGATTTCAGATCTATAACTATGTAATGGAATTTGGAGAGAATTGGACACATTCTTTTAATTGTTGCTGGCAAACAATCATATCATCTAATCTTTCAACTGAGATCATTTTTATTTGGAATTTAGTTGCCCACTATTATTGTCTGCATATTCAGCTGATGAGTTCCTCATTTCTGGAATTGACTCTCTAAACTTCTTAGCTTCCCCTTCCCCATTTTAGGAGCCTGTCTCTTTGAGCAAATTGTAGACCACCTGCCCGAATAATGCCTTCTGAGGCTCACTATCCAACGTTGCTAACCTCCAATGGAGTGCCTTGTTGCATTAAAGACATTATATAAATGCAAATTAATGTTATTAGACAGAAACAATTCCTGCAAATAATAAACAAATGTAGTGGTCAATAAAACCTAAATTACTGGCTGTCCTCTGTAGTTTTCCTGTTTAGTCAATTCCGCTAAGCTCTGTATGCACAACTTTCAATTGCATAGTACCTTCAACAAAAGACTCTGAGATATTTTACAGAACCACAAAGGACAGATGGGTTCAATGAGAGTTAAGAAGTACATAAAGGGTTGGTTTTACGCAAGGTCTTGCATTACCTACACACTTTACACAACAGTCGATAAGCAACAGTCTGTCCCTGGAACCTTGCCTCTTATGATTTCTAATGCAATGCGGAGGGGAGTGCTGCCTTTCTGATGAGACATTAAACCCCATCTCCTTGCTCAGGTGACTGTAAAAGATCCCATGACATTGTTTCAAAGAAGAGCAGGTGGGTTCTCCTAGGGCCCCTGGCCAATATTTATCCCTCAATTAATGTCACAAAAGGACATATTATATGGTAAAGATCACTTTGCTGTTGTGAGACCTTGCTTTGTGCAGATTGTCAACATTGATTACACTTCAGATATACTCCATTGGCTGTGAAGTGCTATAAGAAACAAAAACCGCAATTGCTGGAAAAGCTCAGCAGGTCTGGTCGCATCTGTGTAGAGAAATCAGAAATAATGTTTTGGGTTGAGTGACCCTTCCTCAGAACTGCAGTGCTGTATGAAGTCTGATGAACATGCACAAGACTACTTCATAGAAATGAAAGTCTTTCATTTCTCATGACAACATGTTCCAATGCTAAAACAAAAATAGAAATAGCTGGAAAAACTCAGCAGATCTGACAGCATCTGTGAACAAAAAGTTGAATCAACGTTTTGGGACCAGTTCCCCTTTGTTTTTGTTTTTTTGTTTAGTATGTTCAAGTGGTATTTGGCAATGTTGGGGAAAAGTGTGGCTCTCAGTCAAATATGACTGTATCTTTAGTTAACAGACACACCACCCACTGCAACGGTGTAGTATACATGAAGATAAATCCTGACAGATTAGTTCCTCTTCCTAATAGCGGCTAAATGCAATGGTCCCCACACTACTTCTAGCTAAGATCTGCTTGTTCAGCAAATACAAATAACTGCGCTTAAGAATGTTCTATTTTAAAAGTGAATTATGAAAACTAAAGACTTTTGTTGTCTTTTTAAACAACTGTCTGATGTGAAACTACATTTGAGAATCTGCAAAGCAATCAACTTAGAAATGCTAGATAGTAAAAACTCATTTAGTAAAAAATATTTTTAAAAGTTATTACAGGGGAGAAATATCAGTGTCAGCACTCACAAAACAATCTAGCCTGTTTTTACTAGTATCTTAAAGGAAAGGAAGAAACAACAGAGGAAACAATTCTAATATATTTATAGAAAGTTCACATACCCAAGTATAGGGTAGTAAATATTTCTCAGTGCCAGAGAGGCTGCCTCAGGCATGCAAAGGACAAAGTTAAGGACTCCATTTAAATGCAAGAGTACAACTGGACCTTGATGATTTTAAAATCAGTCTTGATTACTGTTGCTTCTTTAGCTTGAATCACACGATCCATTCAGAGAAGAAATCCCACCAACACATCCCATTCCACCACCCAGGTCAGGTCTATCTCTGTGGATTCATTCATAAACAAGGTGAACTGTTCAACTGCACAATGGTATATTGCTTAGTTTATGAGAGGCTGGTGTGAATTCCAATCTCCCACTTATTAACATTTCATCCAGGCATCACACTTGCTGAGAGTGACCCCATTAGCTATTCTCTCTTCCTTCTCCCATTGCCATCTGCCACACTCTCCTGATCATGCATCTCCCTCTCTCCTTTTCCTCATTACCCTTCCCCACTACCATCTCTCACTCTATGCCACTTTCTCTCCCTTTCTGCCACCTATCCCAGCGCTCTCTGTCCCTTTCTCTTTCTCTCTCTGCCACTAGCCTGTTCTCACCCTTCCTTCCCCATCACCCTCTCTCACTTCCCTCCTTACCTTACCATCCATCTTCCTCTCTGTCTGTCTGCCCTCCCTTACTACACCTTCACACCAACGTCTTGCCTCTGTTGTCTCACGCTCTCTCCAGCAATCACTGTCTCACCCTCTATATCATTTTCTCTGTCTTTCATCACCACACAGTCATTCTCTACCATCTCTGCCACCCACCCTTCCTGTCCACCCTCTCCTCTCTACAAACCACCGTCCCTCACCCTCACCAACACCTTCTCTCCATCACGTTTCCTGGAAGTGACTAATTGTTAAAATTGCGCCATGAAAGTTTGATCTTGAAACTCCAAAGTCACGCTGACGTTCACACTGTGTCTGTCCCTTTAATTTTTGGGGCTGGGAATGGATTTTTTTTTTCGCTGAGTCATTGTGGACCCACGCTGCCTGAGATGTTTAAACCTCGCTTGTTATCTCTAAACCTCGCGAGTTCTGGCTCATTATAAAAGGAAGAAGCGCGCCGCAGGGAAGCGCTGGCTTCAAGACTATAACGTGGGATCAATGTAAGTGGTGGAGGGGAAAAAAAAAAAACAACAACCCAACACAACCACACCGGTATTAGTGTGTTTTAAACAAAATGGTTTATCTTGCGTGTAGTGGACTTTTGCATGGGGTTGTTTAATTTTCTGTTGAAAGTCAATGCACTTTTTTTACTGGGGGTGGATGCAACAAAAAAATGCATTCGGCAAGTCGAGGGGTGTTTTGTAAATTTAATAGTCGGGTTTTGAAGGTTTGGTTGAAGGTAGCTTTCGATGGACTAAAAGCAAAAGGCGCAACGTGTGACGCTAATCCTTTGTTTAAAAAGCATATCGGAGCTATTTCTCCCTCCATCCACGGAGGGTCCCTCTGGGGGAGGGGACGAGAAGGCCGTGTAAAATCCCAGCTCCATCTTTACAGCATCTTAAACTGTTCAGAGTGCGAGCTGGCTTTTTTTAGTTGCTGTGAAAGGTACAAAATAGATTTGTAATCTTACTGACTTATCTGAAACATCATTCTTTCTTCACAATCACTTCAATGTTTCTCAATGTATCAACTTCCTATTTCGTCCAGAAGATGCTTTGTTACTGGCTGGGATTTCAAACTGGGCACTTAGCAACATTTTTAACAGTAATGTTACAAAACAAGCGACTTGAGGCAAAGCACTCATTTACCTGGGCTGATTAGAATAGAAGCTTAATGTTTCACTTAATGTAACTTGCTGAATTGGTTTCCAGTGTAATCTATCTTTATATTGATACTTGGCAAACACTTCGAAGCAGTGAAAGAACACTACAAATTTGAAGATGTGCAACTTCCTGCAGAAGCCTTTTGCAATTGGCAAGCTGTTGTCTTGCTATGCTTGTCATCAGTTGTCACGTGTCCTTGAACTCATTTATGAATTTACCTGTGCCTCTGCAGTACAGTTTGAGGGGAAAATAGCTGAACTAAAATTGTGATTGAGATATCATTAATGTCAGCACTTGCCTTTGAGGAAAATGTTGAAAGAAGCTTGTGGGTAGCTATTCTGCCACAAGGTAATTATTTTGAGTCTTGAGATTGTTCAGCTCTTCACTCAATGAGTAGTTTCCTTTTGAACCAGCCTTCATAAGGCTGTACTCTAACTAGTCCTATGCAATCTAGAGTTGCTTTTATTGTGAAAGTCTATGTATAGCCTGTGTTGGATATTGGTTTTTTAGACTATGATCTGTAGATCTGGCTGTGCCTTGTCTAGTTAGGTGTTAACAAGCAATTTTTTGTACTCCAACTTCTAGTTGGATTAAAAACTCAACTGGACCTCAAGGAAGCTTATGGTCTCTAAGTGTGGAGCACAGCAGGCCAGGCAGCATCCTGTTTTGGGTTGGGACCCTTCAGAAATGGGGAGGTGGAAGGAGCTCTAAAATAGAAGGGTGGGGCTGAGGAAGACATGTGGGATGGTGATAGGTGGCTGCCAGTAGGTAGTGGTGGGAGAGAAGATGGACAGGTTGTCAGGTCAAGGGGGTGGGGAGACTAAGACTATTGAAGTCCACATTGAGACCATTGGGTTGTAGGTTCTTGGTAACCTTTAGTGAAGCTTGTTCTGAGCCAATGATCCTTGCCTCAAAGGGGCCAAGTTGTTTGCTGACACCAGTTGTTAGCAAAAATGCTGAACTCTTAGGTCAAATCTAGTGGGTGGTTGTACCACTAATGTCACTTTTAATAAGTTGAAGCTTTATTGGCTTTCCCTGTTTATTGGTTTTTAAAAAGGGCCCTTTCTACTCTATAGATGTAGAGACATGCACTAATTTCTGTAGTGATCTTGTGACAAACAATTAGTGGTAAAATTTAAATAGCCAGTTTTCCTAATCCTTGAATTGTCTGACTTTGTGCATAGTGTGGGTTTGTTTTGGCTTCCCACTCAACAGTTGTCTATTGATTAGACAGCATACCTTCTGAATGAGTTGGGTCAGTCAATGGCCCTTGTATTAGGAGTCACTGCATAGGAATAGTTTGGAAATCCTGGCAGTAGCAAATAAAATCTTGTAATTTCAACCAACACTTGATTCTGCAGAGGTTAGTGACTTGTCTTGCTGCAGCTGGCTCAGATCTTCATGTAAATAAACTCTACAGCAAAGGTATCTTGTCCATTACTTGGAGTGCTACACAAAGGGTGAATCTGCTCCCTTAAATTTGTGCCAGTTGTATCTAGTGGAAGAGAAACAATATCCTAAACCTCAAAGTTTGAGGTGTCTCTTAATACAAAAATGTGTAGGTCAAGTTTCTTGTTACTAAACTGGACCATGATTGTTTAGAATTTGCTTCTAATGTTCCTCTGAAGCAAATGCAACTTGCATCCAGGTCTCATGGCTCAGGAGTGGATCCTACCACTGCACTACAACAATTCTCTGGCCAGAACCAAAATTTGGCTGCAGCAGGGAGTGCTTAAACCATGGCTGAAATGTTTTCATCCACTATCAATTTGAGGAATCCTTTTCCTCCTGTTGTCCTTCGTGTTCTGGCTTTGAGGTTGTAAAGGAAACAAAGTCTCTGGCTTTGTCACCAATCCTATTTCTCAGTTGGTCTGCCCAGCAGCCATTGGAAAATGCCTTGTGTATTCCTGAACCTGACTTCATTGCCTTTTGTAAACTAATTATGGGCAACCCATTTGTCATATCCTATGACAACATCACATTGTAACAGGTGGGTTTCTTACACTAATTCAATTGAGTGATTTCAATGTGTTTAAATAAAATGGTGGGTTTGATTCACTTTTCAGTTTTCTGAAATTGCTTGATCTGTGATCAGATGACAGCTCCTGTTGAGGATCTTAGAAATTTTAGTCTGAGTTCCCTTTGATATCGATCAAGTTTAGACTTTTTATTGTGACTCATGTAAATCTCTAACACCTAAGCTCTTTATTGATTAAATTTGTAATTAAGTCTGTTTTTTTCTCTCTAACTGCATGTGCAATCTTACCAATGGGACACCAGTTTTTGCCACAACATATTCAGAATGTCTTAAGTTCTGATCACTTTTCCACAAGGTCAAATGCCGACTTATCTCTAACATCTTTTCCTTTACAGTAACCAATCAAGATGTCAGCTGGAAATGTTAAAATTGGTCACCCTGCACCTGATTTCACAGCCAAGGCTGTGATGCCCAGTGGAGAATTTGAGGATCTGACTTTGTCCAAATACAAAGGTAAATTTTTTTCCCTATCAATGCAACATAGTGCAGCATGTGAACAGTTCTGATTTAGTGTGCTCAATTACAACAGTCTTGGCAAAGATTAACAGACTTTGTCCTAATGCTGGAATCTGATCAAACTTCAATTGAATTTTAAGTACAAAGTCTGTATGGCCCTACAGGTTGTACAGCTTTTTACAGATTTTAAACATGATCTAATTGAGCTTTAAAATGGAATGAATTGTGGTCCCCTTATGGGAAGCTGGGAAAGAAACTGGAATAGGGAGCAGCATGTATTTTAACCAGACATTCCTCCTGCCAAATGAGGCAAAACTTTTTGCCTTTTAAAAACTGAAAGATGACTTAAAATTCTGCTCCATTATTAATGGTGCTTTGAAATTGAGGCATAGATTCACCACTATCTAACAAAAATGGTTATTTCTCACTGGCGATTGTCTCTTTGACAAGACCAACATTTGGTGCTGACACCTAATAACACTTGACTTGAGCTGTCTAGTATGCCAATAACACTGGGTCTGGAGTCACATTTAGGCCAACTAAAATATTTGCCTCCCTAAAGGGCATTTATGAACCAGATATTGGCAAACCATTTTCATTGCCATTAAAACTGTCTTATAGCCTGGCTTGGTTTTTTCAAAACTCAATTTTTGAATCTCTCCAGCTATGTGGTTGGATTTGAACCATGACTTCTGGATTACTTGATAACATTACCACTGCATTACTGTTCCTCCTGTTGAATGGTGAGGCCTTTGAGACCAGGAAGGACTGTCAAAGCATCTAGGCACAGGCAGTCACTTTGCTCACTGCATCATCCTCTCTTGTGAAAGAACAAGTCTGTTACACTAGCTTGCCCTTGCCTCATAAGCCTGCAATATTTCCTTCAAATTTTGGAACTTGGTGTGTTTCCACCTTTTTGTAATGCATTCTAGATCAGGTCTTTCTTTAAAATTCAGTTTCTCATCTAGACTCCTTGAAGACAAATGTTAACAATTTTTTCAGCCACTTGCCATAAAGCACTTCAGCTTTCCCAACAAGCAGAAATTCTTTTACATTCTCTCCAATGAGAACAACTTTAAAAATTGTGACACTTTAATGAAAACCTATTTAAGCCAGGGTTACATGTCTTTCATCAGCACATGAAGATTAAGCTGTATTGATTTTTTTATTCCAATTGCTTGAGTTGAACATGCCAAAAAGCTTTATCTGCATAATTGAGACCCTCATTTCCCCTCTTGTTCAAACCTTTCTTTCCATTGTTGCCAATATGTCACCACCTCCAGATTATCATGTATTTGCCACCACCTCTGCTAACATGAGTGTCTCATACTTTCCCTTGAGCATCCTTGCTACTTGTCAATCCATGAACCATTTTGCTAGTACTCACTTAGCTGGCCAATTGATGAGCAAGGTAACATCTAGTAAGATTGGGTGACAATTCTTGTCAATGTCTAATACCAGCTTTTCTCCTATTTCAGGAAAGTATGTTGTATTGTTCTTCTACCCTCTGGATTTCACCTTTGTCTGTCCAACTGAGATCATTGCATTCAGTGACCGAGCTGCTGAATTTCACAAGATCAACTGTGAAGTAATTGGTGCTTCTACAGATTCTCATTTCAGCCACTTGGCCTGGTAAGAATTCTTGTACTATATGCCATTCTATCAGCAATGAACTTGCTGTCAATAGTTGGCCAGAACCATTTTTCTACAAAACTGACTGCACTGCTAGCCAACCCAACTATCACCTACTGAAGTGTCTGCTTGATTGCTAGATATTGTCATCACAAATGACTCTGGATCCAAGACTTTTATCCTCCTGCTTTATTTTTGGGCTTATCTAGTGATACAGATTACTTGGTTGAGATCTGGATAGGATTGTTTAAAGTCTGGTCTCTTAGGACCTACAAATTATCCTTGCATAATCCTTTAATCTAGTACATGTGCAATATCAGGAAATGGGCACTGGTAACAAGGTTATTTGACAATCTAGGACAGGCATGGGCCATAATGGCATGTCTTGCACTAATAAGTGTGATCCTTTGAATTGTCAGCACTTTTCCTAGAAATTGGGAGGGATAAGGTACACAATTCACTCTATTCTTAAATTACATTGATCTCCATTTAAGATGAGGTTCAAATCTCAGGTAACTGGAGTTTCCCTTGAATTGGAAGAGAAGATTAATTCCATGTGCCAACAAGGGAAGCAATTCCCAGCTGTTTAACAAAAGTTGGCTTAGTTAAAGCTAATACTATTCTTTTTGACCAGCCAAATTGGCAAAGCCTGTTGATAACCAGTTCTTAATCCATTGGGTCTCTGATCATTACTTTGGAAGGAAGTGACATATTATGCATGATGTCAATTAATTATTTTTACTTGCATGCATTGATTCCAAAGAATTGATTTAAGTGGGTTTCTTAATTGCAAGGTATTCTCTTACACTTTAAGCTAATAGTTATTAACCTCTTTTTAAGGACCAAGACTCCTCGTAAACAGGGTGGTATTGGCCACATGGATATTCCACTGGTTGCTGACCTAACTCAGTCCATTGCCAAAGACTATGGCATTCTGAAGGAGGATGAAGGAATTGCTTACAGGTTGGTATAATGTAGGCTGGGCCTTAAAGCTTCACTTGGCACTTAAATTGCATCCTTTGAGCCTTGGTCCCAGACCTGACCACTCTTTCTGCTGGCAATTACTAATGTTGAGATTTCTTTGTGGTGGATCAGTATCTTTGATATCCACCTGACATACAGGACATCAAAGTCCAGCATTCTTGTTGGAGTGCACTTAAAGGTCAGGAGTTGGTTTCAAATGTTTTTAGCCTGATGTGGATTTTGAGGAAAGAAACCTCTCCAAGGTGGTCAGGGGTTATCAGTTTTGAGGGATACACTCAAACCAATTGTTCATAATGACACTTTATTTTTTGGGGGCAACTGACTTGCTTCTCTCTCTCCTATACAGAGGACTCTTTATTATTGATGAGAAAGGAATTCTGCGCCAGATTACAATCAATGACCTTCCAGTTGGCCGCTCAGTGGATGAAACTCTAAGGCTGGTGCAGGCCTTTCAATTCACAGACAAACATGGTGAAGGTAATGGTCAAGAATTCAATCTGACTAGATAAACAAAAACTAGCAGTCCCTAGCTAAATGATACTTGCTATCATGAACTCCTACAATTTCCACTTGCAGAAAGTCACTAGGTGTTACCTCAATGGAACACCTAGCTGATGTAGCCTTTGACCAAGTTGCACTTTGCTCTGAAGTTAATCTTGTCTGGAGTAATTTTAATTACTATATTCTTGTGGCCAACTTCATGGCACACATTCAGCCTTCTAAGACCTAGAGGCAAGGAGAACCTTGCCTAATATGAAAATTGACCAGGATACCGTCTCTTGCAGAAGCCACTGTACTGCAATAGGAAGTGGTATTAACAGGCACTGTTTAATGGTATCATTTAACACTATATATAAACTAATTCTTTTCAATCTTCTATCTCTAGTTTGCCCTGCTGGTTGGAAGCCTGGTCAGGACACCATTAAACCTAATGTTAATGACAGCAAGAAGTTCTTTGAGAAACAATCCTAAATGTTTCTGCTCCATCCATGTGTTGAGGATTCAATGAGGAAATGTATTTTGTTATGCAGGCACTTGTGAAGACCTAGTGTAAATTGCTGCATATTAGGATTTTTGTTTAAGCATCTGAGTAACAAGGTTCAGCTGTGCTCTTGTAAATGGTTTTATAACTGTGCCAGAATAAAACTTGAGCAAAATTGTCATTGTGTTTGTAATGCTTGCTCTAATTGTAAGCAGCACACTTGCAGGTAATGCACTAAAATAGTTCCCTTATTGGATCACTTGTGCACAGGACAGTTCTCTCAATTAAGCTAAACTTGTGGTGGCTTGAGTTTTTGACAGGTGTAGGCAATATCAGTGGCCCCACACCATTAAAAAGGCATGGCCTTGAGGACAACTGACTCAAGTGACTTCATCCAAAAGATCAAACTATCAAAACCAAGAACCCAGTAAGGATGCACCAAAAATCACAACTGATAGCAGATTAACTCAGTTATGCCTCTGGTCAGTTGATTCCTTTGGCAAGAGTACTAGTGAACTCAGTACATATGTTTACTGCTAGCCTAACGTACATAATGTGTTGTCAGCATAGGCTCCATTTTCAGAAATCTAAATGTAGACTTGTACTCCAACATGCCCCAGATTAGTGAGTTGTGAGCACAGGTGCAAGTGCCCAACTTCTAAAGTCTTGAATGAACTAGTAAACACAAACTTAAGGCTGCTAATCTTTTTTTATTTAAGGGAAAATACACTCTCCCTTCAACCCTTCTAATTACAAAGGTAGCATAAGCTGCCAATAAATTTAAGGGATAAAAGGTACTGCAGATGCTGGAGAATCTGAGATAACAAGCATGGGGCTGGATGAACACAACAGGTCAAGCAGCATCATAGGAGCAGGAAAACTTGATGTTTTGGGCCTAAACCGTTCAGAAATCTCATTTCTGATGGGTTTAGGCCCAAAACGTCAAGTTTTCCTGATGCTGCTTGACCTGCTGTGTTCATCCAGCCCCATGCTTAATAAATTTAAGGGAGTTAGGTCTAATGTCTCCATGATTGTGTTAACTGGCACTCAACTAATGCCCTCAAGCATCCCAGGTGTCTTTCATTTTTGAACTATGCCTTTTCAGAAGGCAGGGGCCTGCTGGGCTGCTAGAATCCTTAATTGAAGAACAGTCCACTTTCACTTCCCCTGAGTGGCCACATTAATCCTGCATTGCAATGTATTATGGCCTAATTCTTGAAGTCCCATTCATCCAACACATGCTCTGAACTAAATTAGCAGCATTGCTAGACTAGACTTTTTCTATACACTGAACACACCCAATCCTGGGGCTCGGTTTCAGCATTCTTGCTTTGCATTGCAGGGTCTATCCTGGCTTCTGAAATCCCTTTTTGAGCCTAAGAGCTTTTAAACACTAAGCCATGTGAAGCTGAACCTGTTCAGGAATAAAAACTTAGATTTTCTAGTGCCTATTTGCATTATAGGTTCTTCAAAGATGTTTGCAGCCAACATAGCTTTTTTAATCAGTCACTTGTATGAAATGTGGTGGACAAATAGCATAGAATATGCTGCAGCAGGTTATGACTTTTCCTTGACCAGAGTAAATAGTTACAAGGATGCCAGGTACGCTACCTGCTCCTCAATAAGACTATGGGATCTTTCACACTTACCTGAGGGCAGATGTGACTTCACTCCATGACTCAGTAGGGGTTTGCTTTGGCAACAGTTTGAGCTAGGTGTGAATATCAGCAGTTGATTCTGGATCAATGGGTTGTAGTGATTCTTGAGCCATAATTAACAAGATTCCAAATTGCATTCCTGATGTCTTATTGATCTCAGGTCATGAGGATAGTGAGTGCAGGGGTGGCTACCTAGTAAGATTGCATTCAGTGGAATCTCTGCTACCCTCTGACATCTACCTAGTAGGCATTCCTTAAACACTTATTATTTTTATTGCAAGAATACTTGCTGGCCTGTTCCTATGCCATCAGCACCAACTGTGCCACCCCAAACCTATCTCCCATTACCTTCTATTTCTACTACATCCCGTTAGCAACTGGAGTTGTCATACCTCAGTCTTCCAGATGTTCCCCATGTCTCAACATGCATTAGGCTCCACCCACCAAATCAACCTACAGCCAAGCTAAATATCATAAACTATACTGCTTTTCAGCTGCTTGAAAGTAATCAATTAGGTAAATTTTCCCCCCTTCCCTTGAAAGCACTTATTCACTTTGGGTATGGTTATCCCCACGACATTAATGATTCTTTGTACTTTAGCCTTGATGCTAAAGAATTGCTTTTACGAAGCAGGAACAAATAAAAGCACCTGTTATGTTTCATGTCAACAAGCTATTTTTGAAGTAGTGACTGTACACTACTCATGCAGAGTACAAACATCAAGATCCATAGCAAATCATTGTTTCAGCAGTGTTTGAGGGGGATGTACATATTGACCAGAACAAGGCAGAGAGCACCACTGATTGTCTTCAGATAGTTGCTTTAGGAGTTTTTACAGCTACCCGAGGACAGACTGGGCTTGGTTTAACATCTGATCTGAAAGATGACATGTGGTACACCCTCATTAGTACATTGAACGGTCAGGCATGAGTTAAAAGTCTCAATTTTTTTTGAGACTTTCAGTCATATGCTTCCCTTTTTATTTTAAGCCAAACCACATTCTAATAACACAGAAAATAATGGCAGAGTTCAACTCTTAGGTCAAAACCTGACATCAAATTGCAAGTGGTTCAAAATGTTCAGCCTGCTGTCAGATATAGACTGCCTGTGTGCATCAACTAGCAAAAATTCAAGGATCTTTCCCATGCACCAATCAGGAAATACCTGAATCTGTCACTTTAATTGATTTGGCCTGATCAGATGCGCTGTGGGAATGTTCTCTGCATTCATGTTTGACTTTTGATATTTCAGTCTTACCAATTTCAGTTCATGAGGGTGTTCTTTTTTTTTTGGTAGTATTGAACATCAGTCAATGAGGGGCAGGGGCCATCAGGTAGTCAATAAAGTGTCGGAAACTTACCTAGGCTCCTTTGAAACAACTTTCCAAACTTGTGACCTCTACCACCTAGAGGTACCTATGCCAGCACTAGAGGAACACCCCTATCTTGATTTGGAACCAAGTCTTGGAACACCCCTTCTCCATAGCAATGTGGATATTCCTACATCAAGTTAAAGAAGGAGAAGAGGGCTGACTGGATCACTCCATAAACAGGGTTGGCATGGACTTGATGGGCTGATTTGCTCCATTCGTCCCCTAATGACTATGAAGATTTGGCAAAATTTGTAAAGGGAAAGGCCAGTTTTCAGTGCAGACTCCTTGCCTGAATTAAAACTAGGAAGAAGGTCCATCAGTTACGCAGAAGTGTAGAGGTGGGGTCTTATGAGTAGCACCCACCTAAAACTCTCAAAATGGAGGAGGTGGAAAGGACATGAATTACCTAATTAATGGTAATATTGGACATAAAGGCATGAATTATTGTATCAGTAGTGATTTAAACAATGTCAGTGAAGTGGACCTCATAGAACATGAGTTCTCTTGATTAGGTCTTTTAACCTGGTCCTTTCAGGGAACCCTGGCTGACATATAAACAGGAGTGTCAAACATCCTGCTCACTCCAGGAGCAGCTCTGAGCTGGCTGGGTCAGTGACATGTGCTATGCACATACAAATAAAGGGTGTCTTGGTGATGGCATTTATTTGTGCAGTTAGAGTGTAATGATGACATGCGATGTCTCCCCACACAGTATTGGGGTAACGTTGGCTCACTGGTGGCCCAGTGGAGAGGAACACCCAACTGCATATGCTTCCTGGAATTTGGCTGATGCTGAACGAAGATATGCCCAGATAGAGAAGGAAGGTCTACCAGTCATCTTTGGCGTGAGGAAGTTCCACCAATACCTAGACGGATGTAAATTTGTAATAATAACAGACCACAAACCCCTGCTAGGGCTACTCAAATAGGACAAGGCTCTGCTGCCCACAGCTTCAGGTTATTTTTAGCAGTGGGTTCTCATTCTAAGTGTGTACGATTATAAGTTGGAACACTGTCCAGGAGGCGAAGTAGCAAATGCGGATGCTTAATCCCAGCTCTCGCTGACAGATACACCTCAGTGGTGCCTCCACGGAAAGAGTTTATTCTAGTTTTAAAGTTTCTGGACACATTTCCGGTCACCGTTGACATCAGACTGTGAATGCAAAAAGATCCCGTCCTGGTAAAACTGAAACAGCCAGAGGTGTTGGGGGAAACTAAAGGGACATCCCAACCAGAACTGAAACCTGAGACAACAAGGTGTAGAGCTGGATGAACACAGCAGGCCAAGCAGCATCAGAGGCGCAGGAAGGCTGACATTTCGGGCCTAGACCCTTCTTCAGAAATTCTACAGGGATGGGTCAAGCGGAGTAAATAATAGGGAGAAGACTCTGCACCAGGTTAAATCTGATCTTCCTGGACCTGAGGAGGGGGGAGGATGAAATCACATCAGGAACATCAATGCCAGACACAAGACTCTGCTAAGCGAGAGACAGGGGACGAAGTTTGGTGCCAAAACCATGGGAATGGCCCTGCATGGGTATGAGGCATGGATGCGCAAGGTCATGTCCTGTGACGTACAAATTTTCGGTAGGTGAGGCAGCCCTGAACAAGCACACGCACCACAAGAAAGCTGCAACCTCCCTCACAAAAGGGGCAGGAGCGAAACATACCCAGCCCCTCAGAACATCTGGCAAGGCTGTCAGAATCCAGGGTTCACCCCCTCTGCCTAGCATCGAAGAAACCTCTAAGGATGAGATGGGCACGGCAGTTGTCACAGCCTCGACCCCGTTACTACCTAAAGAAGAAGATGAGTTTTAGCCAAGACATTCAGGGCGCAAGAGGCAGGCTACAGTTTGGTACATGCTGCCTGTATCTGAGGCTGAGTCAGAGGAACCAGATCTGGTATGAAAACACCTCAGGGAAAGCTACAGAAAAAAGAATGGGTCTGCGTCTCAGGACTTAGAGGGAGAAGGATGTAGTGATTGGAATGAAGTCGGCTAGCTGGCCCTCATAGAATAGGAGTTCCCTGATTGGAGCTGTTAATCCGGTCCAATCAGGGAGCCTCGGCTGACAGATGTAAACAGGAATGTCAGGGGTTCTGTTCACTCTAAGAGCCGGCTGTGTGCTAGCTGGGTCAGTGTCTTGTACTAAGTAAAGAGTGACTTGGTGACAAGATACCAGCCTTTGTGGAGCTATTTCAACTTTTTTTTAACTTGGCATGAGTGCCAACTCTTGGTAGATAGGGTTTTACAGGTGCACTTTCCACCTTTGAGACCATACATAGATAATGGTTTTCACGAAAAGGTATTTGCATCAGTTGTGGCTCAGTGGGCCTTCTCCCATCTAAGTCAGAATGTTGTGAGTTCAAGTCCTACTTCCTGGACCTGTAATCCTGGCTGATGATGCAGTGCAGGACAAGGGAGTGCTGCGCAGTAAATGCTACTTTTTGGGTGAGATGTTAAACCAAGGTCCATCAACATCTTCGGACAGAAAAGGCCCTATGATACTATTTTGATGAATAGCAATTGAATTCTCTCAGGTGTCCCAGCCAATATTTATCCCTCAATCCACATCAGAAAAACAGATGCCTTAGTCATGTATCTTGCTTCCTTCCTGGCAGAAGTAAGCTGCAGTGCTTCCTGCCAACATTCCCTGTGAACGGCTTTGAGGGTCCACATACCTCAATCATCGTATCAATACCATCTCCAGTACTGACTTCCGGTTTCAGAAATCACTGCTAAATGTGGACCTTTGAGGCCCACACAAAAGAAAACAAAATTAGAGGGAACATTGCACAAAATTGTACAGTCTGGGTGGCATAGTGGTTAGCACTGCTGCCTCATAGTACCAAGGACCCAGCTTCAATGCTACCCTTGGCTGACTGTGTGGAGTTTGTGCATTCTCTCCATGTCTGAGTTGCCATACTGCAGGAGCTCTGCTTTCCTGTCACATCACTGGACTGTTTAGGTGGATTAGCCATGGGAAATGTAGGAGGATGGGTCTGGGTGGAATGCTGTTCAGACCGTCAGTGTGAACCAAATGGCATACTTTCACTCTATAGGGAGGATAGAGGCCATTCGGTGCATCACCTCTGCATGGACCTACAAAAGAGAGAAATCAGAGTTCACGTGCTCAGAGGAAGGGTCATTGGACCCAAAGTGTTAACTCTAATTTCTCTCCACAGATGCTGCCAGATCTGCTGAGCTTTTCCATCAATTTCTGTTTTTGTTTCTAATTCCAGCGTCCACAGTTCTTCCGGTTTTTCTGTCCGAAGAGCATCCCACCTAGATCCAGTCACTCCACGCTATCTCTGTAACTCTGCATTTCCCATGGCCAATCCACCTAACCTGCACATCTTCGGACTGTGGGAGGAAACCGCAGCACCCTGAGGAAACCCGCGCAGACACGGGGAGAATGTGCAAATTCCACACAGTCACCCCAGACTGGAATCGAACCCGAGATAAAAGGTACTGCAGATGCTGGAGAATCCGAGATAACAAGCATGGGGCTGGATGAACACAGCAGGTCAAGCAGCATCATAGGAGCAGGAAAACTTGACGTTTCGGGCCTAAACCCTTCATCAGAAATGGGGGAGGGGAAGAGGGTTCTGAAATAAATAGGGAGAGAGGGGGAGGCGGATAGAGGATGGATAGAGGAGAGGATAGGTGGAGAGGAGGCAGACAAGTCGAAGAGGCGGGGATGGAGCCAGTAAAGGTGAATGTAGGTAGGGGGGTAGGGAGGAGATAGGTCAGTCCAGGGAGGACGGACAGGTCAAGGGGGCGGGATGATGTTAGTAGATAGGAGATGGGGGT
>JAHRHZ010000086.1:11591163-11603828 GCA_024137785.1 Ginglymostoma cirratum | reverse complement strand
CCCCCATTTCTGATGAAGGGTTTAGGCCCGAAACGTCAAGTTTTCCTGCTCCTGTGATGCTGCTTGACCCGCTGTGTTCATCCAGCCCCACGCTTGTTATCTTGGAATCGAACCCGGGTCCCTATCTCTGCAAGGCAGGTAGTGTTTCCTACATTCCAACAACGACAATAAAAGCACTTCAAAGTGCTCAGAAAGTCCTACGGCTGTGAAAGGTGCTATGTAGATCCAAACTCTGCCTTCTTTCAGACAGCAAAGACTCCCAACAGCACCACGACAAGCGTCATCCTTCGCTTACCCGATGTACACTTAGCCCAATGTCCCAGCAGGGGGCACTGATTAGCAATACTGAAGCCCTGGACAATCTCCTTACGCCCATTGCACTGGAATGCTGAAGCTGATTAGTATGCAGCACCGATTGGGTTTTGTAACTTGGAACCTTGCAATGGACACTACAACAGATACTGCATTTTCCACATTTAAATACTGGGGAATATACAAAGGAACATATATAATATAGTCAGAGTTAACGTTTCAGGTCCAGTGAAAGTTCTGAAGAAGAGTCACTGGACTTGAAACGTTAACCCTGATTTCCCTCCACAGATGTTGCCAGACCCTGTTGAGAATTTTTTAAAGCAATTTCTGCTTTTGTTTCTGATTTCCAACATCCACAGTTCTTTCGGCTTTATATAAAATATTGTCATTCTTTGATTTAACCAGCAAGAGGTGCTGTTAGACTGTAGAAGCTGCTGTCATGGTTTAAAAACACTGATTCTCAGCCAGGGAGCGCTGAAGTGACGTGAGATATACAAGGTGTAGAGCTGGATGAACACAGCAGGCCAAGCAGCATCAGAGGAGCAGGAAGGCTGACGTTTCGGGCACTCAGATTCTCCAGGATCTACAGTTCCTACTATCGCTGAAGTAACGTAATAGTTTTACACAGACTCAAAACAGCACATCTCTCGTTATTATAAAGCCAAAGAGGGTATGGTGGATAACTGTGAATGATCAATCTCACTGGCTTTATCTAAATCATCTCAAGAAATATCCTTACCTTCTGCGCAAGCTATTTATTTTAAAGAAATGTCAAAGCAGTTTACAAGCTTATTCATTGTGAGTGAGCCTTAATCCGTTCTTCTTTGGAGAGAGAGAGAGAGAGTGAAGTCCCAAGGTAGATACTAGTGAGAGTGTGAGTACCAGAGGTAAAGTCACCACAGGTCCTGTCAATGAAATAGAAGTAGAGGAGGAGATGGAGGGGATGAGAGAACGAGAGAGAAAGAAGTCCAAGGAAGGCATTGAGAATGGAGAGAAGAAGCTGAAAGTTTAGTCATAAGAAGCAGGGGATTTCGGAAGGATGGGAACAACTCGGTTGGAGTATCACTGTAGGCAGTTAAATGGACTGTAGCATTCTGGACAATTAAATGCCAGAAGAATATGACCACAAGACAACAAGAAGTAGGAACAGGAACAGGCTGTTTGGGCCCTCAATCCTGCTCCGTCATTCAGTTGGGATCATGGATAATCCAACACTCCTTGCACCCACTTTCCTTCCTTTTCCCTGTAACTCTTGATTCCCTATTGATGAAGAATATATGTCAGCCTTAAATATACATAAGGGAGTGTTGAAGCATTGTGCTATTTTGGACTTACCTGAGAACTTAGGGAGCCTATAGTTCCCATTGCTCCCTCCATGACAATGCTTTGACTAATTAGTGATGATTTGGCAACAAATTAGCATTCTTTTTTCCCTGTTATACAAATTGCTGTGATGGTTTGAAATTTTGCATTCTTGCATTTGACCTGATGAGTGCAGATACCTTACCATGTTTGGAGAATTAGAAGACAAATAAGGTATGAAGGAGGAAACCAGCTTTGAGGTTTTCAAGCTACAGGCTGGAAGTTTGAGGTTGAGAAAAACTTGGGGCAGAGATAAGGTATGATTCAAAAGTGAATGAAAATAATCTTGCTGACTGGGGAAGGAGGTATTGAATGAAAATAATCTTGCTGACTGGGCCAGAAGGTATTGAAATTAATGTTCAGCAGAGTTCCAAAATCTTCTTCAGAAAGTAATTTAAATTACAAAACACCTTACAGGAATTTAACTTCAATTTATGAGGTTGACAGCACTATTGTGTGTCACAATAGTTACTCCAAAATACAAAAAGAAAACTAATTTTCCTTTTAAGGACCCAAGAAGTGAGAATTGAGTGATTTTAATTACAAATTGGTCTGCCTCAGCCACTCACAGTGAAACCCATTACTCTAAGAACAGAGAGTGTTGTCTTCACAAAGGATGTTTGGGAAGGAGTTTGTTACGTTAGCACAAGGGTCAGCAGCTAACATGTCTTGTCTCATTCAGATCTACAATATTCACACTGAATGAGTCCACAATCAATTAATCACATCCCACTGTGAAAGTTTAAGTGTCCCGCATGAACTGCCAGAGTTAGAGATACAAACTGTGTGACTCATTGGTGAATTATACATGTTGATGAATTGGAAAGTAACTGGGCCCTACACAGCTCATGTCTATGCCAAGGAAGCACAAACACCCCATTTCCTCTTTGCATTGATAAACTTGCTGATTCATCTGTCTTTAGATTTTCACTGATGAAAGTGATGATAGCAGAATTGAGATATCTATTCATAAGAACCTGTAAAAGATATAGGAGCTGAACTAAGCCAGTCTGGCCCTCTGACCTTGTTTTGCCATTCAACAGGATCAAGGGTGACCTCCTGTCCCAAATGCACTAATTTTAGAATGTAGGATCAAAGATTCCAACACAACTACTGGGCTGAGAATTTTAATGAAACTATTTGTGAAGGGAGATTTACTCTCTCTTCTTCGAATATAAGGCAGTGAAGTGACTAACCTCCAATATCACAACTTAACTTAACTTTGAGGCACAGACAGGCAGTTCTGTGGACACGAATGAGACGAACGGATGGTATGTTGCCTCCCGGGTGCCAGGGTGCATGATGTCTCGGATCGTGTCTTCAAGATCCTTAAGGGGGAGGGTGAGCAACCAGCAGTCATGGTGCACATCGGTACTAATGTCATAGGTAGAAAAAGGACAGAGAATGTGAAAAACAAGTACAGGGAGTTAGGTTGGAAGCTGAAGTCCAGGACAAACAGGGAAGTTATCTCTGGATTACTACCAGTGCCATGTGATAATGAGTTAAGAAATAGGGAGAGAGTGCAGCTAAACATGTGGCTACTGGACTGGTGTAGGAGGGAGGGCTTCCATTATGTGGATAATTGGACCACATTCTGGGGAAGGTGGGACCTGTACAGTAAGGACAGGTTGCACCTGAACTGGAAGGGCACAAATATCGTGGGATGGAGGTTTGCTCGAGCTATACGCGATGGTTTAAACTAGAGTGGCGGGGGTGGGGAACCGGATTTATAATTCAGAGGATGAGGTATTCAGCCTTCCAACGGACACAACAGAGAGTGAGGTTGTTTATAAAGAAATGCGGTCGATGGAGCGTAATTGTGGACACAGAGATGGTTTGAGGTGTGTATACTTCAATGCTAGAAGTGTCAGAAATAAGGCGGATGAACTTAGAGCATGGGTCGGTACTTGCAACTACGATGTTGTGGCCATTACAGAAACTTGGGTGACTCAGGGAGCGGAATGCTTGTTGAAAGTTCTGGGATTTTGATGCTTTAAAAGACATAGGCAGAGTGGAAAAAGAGGCGGGGGAGTGGCATTGCTAGTCAGGGCTAGTATAGCAGCTACTGAAAGGCAGTTCGAGAATGATATGTCTACAGAGTCAGTTTGGGTTGAGGTCAGGAACAAGAAAGGATCAGTCACCTTGTTGGGGGTTTTTTAACAGACCCCCTAATAGTTGCAGAGAAGTGGAGGAGCGGATTGGGAGGCAGATATTGGAAAGGTGCAGAAGTCACAAGGTTGTAGTCATGGGTGACTTCAACTTTCCAAATATTGATTGGAAACATTTTAGTTGTAATAGTTTAGATGGAGCAGATTTTGTCCAGTGCATTCAGGAAGGATTCCTGACACAGTAAATAGATAGACCAACACGAGGAGAGGCCACTTTGGATTTGGTGCTTGGCAATGAACTGGGCCAAATGTTAGATCTATTGGTAGGAGAGCATTTTGGTGGTAGTGATCATAACTCTGTTACTTTTACAATAGTCATGGAAAAGGATAGGTACATACAGCAGGGTGAGGTTTATAATTGGGGGAAGAAAAATTACAATTCTGTTAGGCAAGAACTGGGTGACATAAAATGGGAACAGATGCTGTCAGGGAAGAGCACTATTGAAATGTGGAGATTGTTTAAGGAATGCATACTGCGTGTGCTCGCTATGTTTGTCCCTAGCAAGCAGGGAAGGTGCGGTCGAGTGAGGGAGCCTTGGTTCTCAAGAGAGGTCGAACGTCTGGTTAAGAGGAAGAAGGATGCTTATATAAGGTTTAGGAAAAAAGGAACGGAAAAGGCTCTAGAGGGATACAAGTTATCCAGGAAGGAGCTAAAGAAAGGGCTTAGGAGAGCTAAAAGGGCCCATGAGAAAACCTTGGCAGATAAGATCAAGGAAAACTCCAAGCCTTTTTACACGTATGTGAGGAATAAGAGAATGACCAGAGAAAGGGTAGGGCTGATCAAGGATTGTAAAGGGAATTTGTGCACAGAGCCTAAAGAGATAGGAGAGGTCCTTAATGAATACTTTTCTTCGGTATTCACAACTCAGAGGGATCTAGTTGTAGAGGAGGACAGTGTGAAACAGGCTGGACGGCTAGAGAAGGTCGATGTTAGAAAGGAAGATGTGCTAGGAATTTTGAGGAAGTTGAAGATAGATAAGTCCCCTGGGCCTGATGGGATTTAACCAAGGATTCTATGGGAAGCGAGGGAAGAGATCGCAAGGCCTTTGGCGATGTTCTTTTCGTCCTCACTGTCCACGGGTATAGTGCCGGAAGATTGGAGAGAGGCAAACGTCATTCCCTTGTTTAAAAAAGGGAATAGGGATAACCCCGGAAATTACAGGCCAGTTAGTCTTACTTCAGTGGTGGGCAAATTATTGGAAAGGGCTCTGAGAGATAGGATTTATGATCACTTGGAAAGGTACAGTTTGATTCGTGATAGTCAGCATGGTATTGTGAGGGGTAGATCATGCCTCACAAACCTTATTGAATTCTTTGAAAAGGTGACCAAACATGTGGATGAAGGTAGAGCAGTGGATGTGGTATACATGGATTTAAGTAAGGCGTTTGATAAGGTTCCCCGTGGTAGGCTCATGCAGAAGGTAAGGAGGCATAGGATAGGGGGAAATATGGCAGATTGGATTCAGAATTGGCTGACCCTTAGAAGACAAAGGGTGGTAGTGGACGGAAAATATTCAATATGGTGCTCAGTTACGAGTGGCGTACCACAAGGATCTGTCCTGGGTCCTCTTCTATTTGTGATTTTTGTAAATGATTTGGATGAAGGAGTGGAAGAGTGGATTAGCAAGTTCGCAGATGATACGAAGGTGGGTCGCGTTGTGGACAGTGCGGAAGGCTGTTCTAGGTTACAAAGGGACATTGATAGGATGCAGAGCTGGGCTGAGAAGTTGCAGATGGAGTTTAACCCTGAAAAGTGTGAGGTGATTCATTTTGGAAGGACCAACTTGAATGCAGAATACAGGGTTAATGCAAAGATTCTTGGCAGTGTGGAGGAGCAGAGGGATTTTGGGGTTCATGTCCACAGTACCCTGAAAGCTGCCACCCAGGTGGATAGAGTTGTTAAGAAGGCGTAGGGTGTGTTAGCTTTCATTAATAGAGGGATTGAGTTCAAGAGCTGTGAAGTTATGCTCCAGCTATTCGAAAGCCTGGTTCAGCCATAACTGGAGTATTGTGTCCAGTTCTGGTCGCCTCATTACAGGAAAGATGTGGAGGCATTGGAAAAGGTGCAGAGGAGATTTACCAGGATGTTGCCTGGAATGGAGGGAAGGTCTTACGAGGAGAGGTTGAGAGAGCTAGGGCTTTTCTCTTTAGAACGACAAAGGATGAAAGGTGACTTGATAGAGGTGTACAAAAGGATCAGAGGTATAGATAGAGCAGACAGCCAGAGACTTTTTCCTAGGGTGGAGGTAGCTATTATGAGGGGGCATAGTTTTAAAGTGAGTGGAGGTAGATATAGGGGAGACATCAGAGGTAGGTTCTACTCAGAGAGTGGTAGGGGCATGGAATGCATTGCCGGAGAGGATAGTGGAGTTGGCCTCATTAGGGGCATTTAAGCAGCTATTAGATAGGCATATGGATGATAGTATAAGGTAGGGGTGGAGGTTAGATAGACCTTAGGATTAGGATAAAAGTTCGGCACAACATCGTGGGCCAAAGGGCCTGTACTGTTCTATGTTTAACACTTATACAGCATTTTTAACTTAAATATTGTCAAATTGGGAGCAATGCTGCCAAAGCTTTTCATCTTCATCAGGATAAACACAACAATTTGTTTTAATTCACTCATGAGACATGGGCACCATTGGCTGGCCAGCATTTATTGCCTGTTCCTAGTTGTCCTTGAGAAGGTGGTGGTGAGCTGCCTTCTTGAATCTCTGCAGTCCACCTGCTGTAGGTTGACCCACAATGCCCTTAGGAAGGGAATGCCAAGATTTTGACCCAGCAACACTGAAGGAATGGCGATATATTTCCAAGTCAAGATGGTGAAAGGTTTAGAGGGGAACTTGCAGGTGGTGGTGTTCTTATGTATCTGCTGCCTTTGTCCTTCTGGATAGAGGTGGCCGTGAGTTTGGAAGATGCTGCCTGAGGATCTTTGGTAAATTTCTGCAGTGCATCTTGTAGATAGTACACACTGCTGCTACTGAGCGTTGGTGGTGGAGGGAATGGATGCTTGTGGATGTGGTGCCAATCAAGCGGGCTGCTTTGTCCTGGATGGTGTCAAGCTTCTTCAGTGTTGTTGGAGCTGCACTCATCCAGACTAGTGGGGAGTGTTCCATCACACTCCTGACTTGTGCCTTGTAGGTGGTGAACAGGCTATAGGCGGTCAGGAAGTGAGTTACTCACCGCAGCATTGCTAGCCTCTGACCTTGTAGCCACTGTGTTTTTGTGAAGAGTTCTGTTGAATTTCTGATCAATAGTAACCCCCAGGATATTGATAGTGGGGGATTCAATGATGGTAACATCATTGAAAGTCAAGGGGAGGTGGTTAGATTGTCTCGTATTGGAAATGGCCATTGCTTGGCATTTGTGTGGTGTGAATATTACTTGCCACTTGTCAGCCCAAGTCTTGGATATTGTACTGATCTTGTTGTATTTTAAAATGAACTGCTTCAGTATCTGAGGAGTCGCAAATGGTGCTGAAAATGTGCAATCATCAGCAAACATTCCTATTTCTGACCTTATGTTGGAGGGAAGGTCATTGATGAAGCAGCTGAAGATGGTTGGACCTAGGACACTATCCTGAGGAACTTCCACAGAGATCTCCTGGAGATGAGATTGCTGACCTCCAACAACCACGACCATCTCCCTATGTGCCAGGCATGACTCCAACCTGCGGAGTTTACCAAATGCCAAATTTCAAACTACTTCAACAATTTATTCTGCACTTTTAACACAATAAAATGCTCCAGGGTGATTCACATAAGAGTTAGCAAAGAAAAATTGACACTGAACCACCTAAAGAGGTATTAGGACAGGAAAGTTTCCAGTTTTAAGAAGTGTCTTAAAGGGGGAGAGAGAAGTAGGAATTCAAGAGTTTAAGGTCTGGCAGCTTAAGACGAATGAAAGCTTTGGGCAATTGCTTATCTAGCAACCTGAAATCTTACAGAGTTAGATGACACAGAAGAAGAAAATTGGATAAGTACTTCCAAAAGAAAATTTTGTTGGACTTCTGGGAAAAAGCAGAGTGGAACTGGTTAGATAGCTTTTACAGAAAAAACAATAAAAACCCAATAGTCTCCTTCTATTCAGTATTATTCTACCCTTCTGTGAATTTAAAGACTCCAGTCAGAATGTGATGTTGAGTTTGGTTTTCAATTCCTCCCTGGCCTCACAGAAGAAGCACAGGCAAGTGTGCAAAATACCAAAAGGAGTTGGGCCTCATTGCAACAGATCCAATACAGATGTCAGAACCTGTACAGCAAAACCTCTCTTATTAAACAAAGAAAAGCCATTCCCAATGGCTGTTGATACAAGGTCTAAGGGACACAGACTTAAAGTTGAGAGCAAGAAGTGCAGGATGGAATGTGAGGATGGAATTTTTTTTTAATGCAGCAAGTCACAATGAAGGCTGAGAGAGTACCTGATTAAGATTTATAATGTTACTAGGGGCATAGATAGGGAGTGATCGCTCCTCTTAGTAGAATGGGTCCAAGATTAGTGTGAAGGAAATGGATTTGAATTCATGGATAATTGGCACCCACTTTGGAGAAGGAGGGAGCTGTTCTGATGGGACAACTCCACTTGAATCAATCTGGGACCAGAGTCCTGGTGAATTGTTAACTATGCCTGCAGTAGGGGTTTAAACTAAATAGTGGAGGGGTGAGCTGAGCTGCATGGAAATTATAATGTCAAAGATAAAGGAGAAGATGGGATTGCAGGTTAGTAGTGAGGTTGTTTGTTACAAAAAAGTAAAAGGAAGGGACAGAATGTGTGGAACCATTAAAGTGTAGGGAAATTCGCTAATAGAACAAATTTTAATTTGTATCTTAATGCGTAAAGTATTCAGAATGAGGTGGACAAACTGACAGTGCAAATCAAGATAAATGGAAATGATCTTATTGCCATTACGGAATCATGTTTACCAGGAGATCAAAGAGGAAGTGGGAACATGGAGAAGGTGGTGAAGTAGCACTGTTAATAAGTAATGAAACAAGGACAATTGTGAGAGATAATATAGGCTCAGATGCTGCAGAGTCAATTTGGGAGGAGGTAGAAAATAGCAAGGGAAGGAAGACACTAGTAGAAGTAGTCTGCAGACACCCAAAATACTAGCCACTGTATGGAAAAGGCTAGAAATCAATAGATAACAGGAGCATGTTAAAAAAATAGAGTAATAGTTGTGAGTTACTTTAATCTTCATATTGATTGGATTAATCAAATTGGAAAGGATAGCTATGACAACTAATTAGGGAAAGTTTCCTAAAGCAATACATTATTGAGCCAACCAGGAAGCAGGCTATCTTGGATCTGGTAATGGACAATGAGACAGATTTAATAGTTTACCTCAGAGGAAAAGATCCCCTCAGAAGTAGAGATCATAACATGATAGAATTTAATATTCAGTTTGACAGTGAGAAACCTGGGTCAGAAACAACCTCATTTAAATCAATAAAGGAATTATAATGAAATGAGGAAAGGGAACTGAGTGGATAGATTATCAGGAATGACAGAAGCAAGCAAGGAGGTAATTGGTAGCCTTCAGCAAAAATACATCGAAGTAAGGAAGAAAGGAACAAGAGAGGATTAACCTAGCCATGGCTAACCAAGGAAGTTAAGCAGAGTATTAAGCTGAAAGAAAAAGAATGTAAGGAGGCCAAAGTCAGTAATATCCATGAAGATTAGGATAAATTCAGAATCCAGAAAAGGGGGGACTCAAGAGTTAATTAAGAAGGAGAAAATAAACTTGAGGGCAAACTAGTGAGGAACATAAAAACTGACAGTAAGAGCTTCTTTAAATATAGAAAAGGAAGACAGATGTCAAAATGAACATATACCTCTTACTAAATGAATCTGGGGAGATGGTTTTGGTGAACAAGGAAATGGCAGAGGAGCTAAACAGATATTTTACATCAGTCCTTATGGTGGAAGATACTTCAAACATTCCATTAATACTAAAGAATATGGGAGAGGAATTAAGTGCCATCACCATCACTAAAAAAGTAGTATTAGACAAACTAATGTGGTTAACGGCGGATAAGTCCCCAATCCTGATAGCTTGCATCCTAGGATCCTGAAAGAGATATCTAGAGAAATAATGGACAAATTGGTTGTAATGTTCCAAAAATCATTGGATCCTCATGATTGGAAAACTAATGTGACTCTCCTACTCAAGAAGGAAGGGAGAGAAAATGCAGGTAACCATAGGCTACATAGCCTAACACCTATTGTTGGAAAAGTATTGGAATCAATAATTAAGGAAGTAATAGCACAACATTTGGAAAATAATAACCAAATCAACTAAGCTCAGCGTGGCTTCATGAAAGGGAAATCTTGTGTAACTTATTAGAGTTTTTAAGTAAGTTTCAACCAGAGTGGATAAAGGAGAACCAGTAGATGTGTTCAATTTGGACATCTAAAAGGCATTTGACAAAGTACCTCACAAAAGGTTAAATCATAAGATAAAAGCCCATGGTGTTGGAGGAAGTACATTGGTGTAGATAGAGAATCGGCTAATGGAAAGGAAACAGAAGGTGGGGATGGGGGTTCCTTTTCAGGTTGACTACCTGTGACCAATGGGGTTCCATAAGGAGCAGTGCTGGGACTACAACTGTTTACAATCTATATTAATGACTCGAAGGGAGGAAGTGAATGTGTAGTAGCCAAATTTGCAGATAACACAAAAATAGGTAGAAAGGCAAGTTGTAAGACGGAAACAAACAGTTTACAGAGAGATATTGATAGGTTAAGTAAATGGGCAAAATATTGGCAAAAGGAATATAATATGGGAAAATGTATGAAGTTGTTCATTTTGGAAAGGAGAACAAAAGAACAGAATGTTATTTAAATAGAGAAAAACTGCAGAAAGCTGAAACACAAAGGAACTTGGGAGTACTTGTGCATGAAACACAGAAAACGAGCACACAGGTGCAGAAGGCAATCAGGGAAGCTAATGGAATAGAGTCCTAGAACTGTACAGCATGAAAACAGACCCTTCAGTCCAACCAGTCCATGCCAACCATAATCCCAAACTAAACTAGCCCCACCTGCCTGTGTTTGGCCCATTTCCATTTCATCTAAATGTCTTTTAAATGTTGTAACTGTACCCTCAACCACCACTTCCTCTGAAAGTTCATTCCACACACAAAACACTCTCTATGTAAAAGAAAAATTGTCCCTCATGACTTTTACACAAATGTTGGTCCTTATTTCAAGGGGGTTGGAAATACAAGAGTAAGGAAGTCTTACTGCAAATGTATAAGGTGCTGGTGAGACTACATCTGGAGTACTGTGAGCAGTTTTGGTCCCCTTATTTAAAGAAAGATATCATTTACTTGGAGGCAGTTCAGCCAAGGTTCTCTGGGATAGTCCCTGGTATGGAGGGATTGTCTTATGAGTAAAGACAAAACTCTACTCACCGGACTTTAGAAGAATGAGAGGTGATCTCATTGACACATGTAGGATTCTTAAGGAGCTTGACAGGGTAAATGCTGAGAGGATGTCTCCACTCACAGTCTAAGGCCAGAGGGCCAGTCTCAGAATAAAGAGGTGCACATTTAAAATTGAAATGAGGAGGAATTTCTTCTTTCAGAGAGTTTTGAGTCTTTGGAACTCCTTGCCACAGAGAGCTGTGGGGCAGAGTTTTTGTATATATTTAAGGCCAAGATAGATAGATTCTTGGTGAGTAGAAGAATCAAGGGTTACAAGGAAAACACTGGAGATATGAGGAATGTTAGATGCGAGCAGCTACCCCGTCCCTATTTCTTACGGTCTTATTAATCAGGGAGACAGCTTTGTGGTAAGGAGCAGGAGATTCACTGGGGTTTTGAGGGAAGTTACTTTTCACACAGAAACTGCTGGGTATCTGGAACTCACTGCATGAAAGAATGATAGAGGTGACATTTATGAAGCATTAAGATGAGCACTTGAAATTCCACAGTGTACAAGGCTCCAGGTCAATTGCTGGAAAATAGGATTCATATAGACAGATTCTTGTTGACCAGCATGGACATAATGGGCTGAAAGGTCTCTTTCTGTGAGGTTGTAGACTGGCTGAGCTACAACCTGAGCTACAAATCTTCTCAAAAATTTTAAACACATACGGGCGCAACACCCTCAAACTGGCCCATGATGGGAGACAAATGCCATTCGTCTGAGCACAACCTGCGAACAACTATACTTCCTGCATGAATGCCTGAGAAAACAGGTACTATCCCAAAGCTTAAAATATAAACCACTGATCAACAATCCACAGGCCTGAAGAACAGCTGTACAGAACGGCCGCAGAATGATAATGTTTATGATCTACGATGCCAACAGTCGCCCCCACGAATACAAGCGGGAAATTGCAGCCCGGCGAGCAAGTCTACAACCTCATCTACAACCCGAGCTAAAAATCTTCTCAAAAACTTTAAGTGTCTATAAAAACTCTTTGACACATGCATGGATGACGCTTTGAATTAGTTACTTTCGATTTGTTTACTACTGAGTCATAGAGTCATACAGCACGGAAACAAACACTTTGGCCTAACTCATCCATGCCAATCAAATTTCCAAAACTGAACTACTCCCTCTTGCCTGCATTTGGCCCATATCTCTAAACCTTTCCTAATCGTGTAAAGGTCCAAATGTCTTTTAAATGTTGAAACTGTACCCGCATCTACCACTTCCTCTGGCAGTTTATTCCATATACAAACCACCCTCTGTGTGAAGGAAAAAAACAAAAACCAAAAGAACTGCGGATGCTGTAAATCAGGAACAAAAACAAAGTTGCTGGAAAAGCTCAGCAGGTCTGGCAGCATCTGTGGAGGAGAAAACAGAGTTAAC